>JAODAC010002814.1:0-35709 GCA_027575185.1 Mimaenictus wilsoni
AAATGCTTGAACAGACAACATTCGATAAAAAAAAAACATGTGCTAACAGTTTGTACAAGTTTTACGCGTAACGTAATCATGTCATAGTAATACATCGTAATACGCCATGCAATAGTTTTCCGCCGAACTACGGCTCTTCCTCGTGTCAGTGTCGTAAATAAACGCACGACACATGAGCATAATATATTTATACCTTTCCGCCGAAAATACAAGCTAATTAACTGATGCCTGCTGTGCGTCTTGCGCCGTTTCAAGGAAGCGATATTCGGCATACCGTGCGCCTATTTGTTTTTGTAGCTTCCCGTTTTTTCTTTTTCGTTTTTCTTCGACTTCTCAGACTTTCGCTCTTGCATATCTCGCGCACATACGAATACGTCTCCTAAACCGCAGTGTCGAGTATAATTCATGACCGTTTTGTTGTCTGTTTCAGCCGTTGCGATGCACTTCCTCTTCTTGTCTGCGTTCTTCTGGCTCAACACCATGTGCTTCAATATCTGGTGGACGTTTAGGTGAGTAATGCTGCAGGATTTTATGTCACCCGTCGTGCATTACGTTAAGTTGGCAGTCATTCTTTTGAAGGTTAATTGTTGAGAATTGGTGTTTAAAAATTCGGGGAATTTAATGTTGAGCAAACGGCCACCATTTTAGTATGTTTTTTTTTGTTATGCACATGAGTAGAAAAAATAACGATAGCAGCGATATTCTGAAGTGTAGATTGTCAGATGTAAATTCCTATAAGCGAGGTCCATCGCCGCAGTCCTTGAGGAGCAATAGATGGCTGATTTTCCAATGTCATGGATTTTTCAAGGACAAATTTAAATATACTATATTGTTCCTTAAATATCGTGGCGTTCAATTGTAATACGGTTTGTTAAAGGAAGACCTCATATATGGTGTTCGGCTATTTTAGACTTAGACGATTTATTTCATATATTTTATTATTATTTCATTATTTTATTCATGTCAGTTCATTATTTTATTTGTTCAGCATGTTCTCCTTCTCGATGCTCGTGGCAGCTGTAAGCCTGCATTATTTCACAAATAAACAGATTTTTGCAAGGTGCGATATATGCATGGTGGGCTGACTACGAGGTGAGAGAAGTAGGGGTTGCGCTAATTGTTTTTGCCGCATTTGCGAGAGTATGACGACAACCATTTCAGGGCATGCACGTATGCTAATCATCATCTTAAGGCGCCTGGGCAATCCGTAACAATAAGAAACTTAAAACACCCAACATCTCCTCATATGTGAATTTACATTTGACCATCTACAATTGAGAATATCTTTTAAACTTGATACACTTGTGTCATGTTATTTCAAATATGAAAACTTTCCAACAGTGAAAATAACTAAATATCACTAAGGCATCTATCCTACGTCGAAAATTGCATCTTAATTTCTCCGCTAACTTCCTATCGGTCAATTGTGTTTAACGCTTAATCTAAGATTAGTTAAGCCGGTGTTAGGTGTAAATTAAACTCAGCGCCGAATGTGTGTCTGCGCATCTGTGCATGCGCTATTATTATCATCAGATTCGAAGCCTTTCGGTGCAATCGGGCGTTGCGTAAGCTTGCGATGCTTACCTACATTGCAGCGTGCTGGCATCTTCGCCAGGCCTTCGTTGCCCAAGTCTGCTGATGAGTAATAGTTTTTAGCGCCATTTCAATTATCCGCGCACAACGTTCATTGTCATTCTATTTTCGTGCCATCAAAGCAAAACGCCTTCGCTCCGAACTAAATTAAAACCCTACCTTTATACACTCGTACGCGTATGCAAGAATATAACATCATGCAGAGGCGAAATAAGAAAATAAATAGACTACACTGGGTGGAAGATAAATAAGGTTTAAGATTCTCAAATTAAATGGGGGAGTATTAACATGTAAACTGTAAACACGTCAGAATCATCTATCCAATTCATAGCATAATTCTAAGAAGCTTAAGTTTAAATAGGATTATCGGTTATACTTCAGGAATTAGAAGGCATTTATATTTAATTTTAAGGCGCTGTTCACACCGGCTACTTCGGCGTCGGGCTTCTATGCTTACCCTTGCAAACAAAGTAGTTAAAAAGAGATAGTGTTGCTAGCTTGCTCAAAGCCAGGGTAATTAAACTGGTCAGGCTTCACAAACTTTTACAAGCGTCGTGAAAATAGCGAACCTTCCTAACGAAAAATGGGTAATATGAAATGGAGAAAAAATGAAAACCGATCTGAACATGTGTAGAAGTCATGAATCCATCAACGATATAGGCGAGGCCGACACAAGGGCGCACCAAAGCCAATGGGTGCCACCGAAAGGCGAAGCCGAAGCACGATCATGCGTAAACGCATCGGGCTTCGAAATTCGAAGCTCGAGGAAGCGAGGCGACGCCGGCGGTGTGACTATCCCCTAATTCATTAAATGTTTATTCTTAATTGCTTTACTGTACTCTGCAGTTACATACTTTGAAAATACTTTACAAACTTTAAAAATATAAAAAATATGAAAAGTTGTTTACTTTTAACTCTTAAAGTGGTAATAACTTTTTTTACCTTCTGCTGCGTTTATATTGGAATTTGTTTCAGTTATTACTACATAGCATTCCAGAAGGATGTAAAATCTTTTGCAAGAGAAATAAAATTAAAGCCTTTATGGTTGCAATTTCCAAAAGTAATAAAATACGGCTTGAATGACGAACAGATTTAAATACTAGTTATTAAACTACATTGATTAAAGGTGGTTAAAAAGTTAATCTACTTTATTGAAGCATAAAATCAAATATAATAGATGATCTAAAAGACTTTGGTATGCCGGTTGGTCATAAAATAGAGAAATTCCGAATATAGAATATACGTACATACTCATTTTCACTTATGAAATATTTGTTTATTCAGGCATAGAAAATTTCACAAAAGGATTCTTAATTTAAACGATAATTTATATTTATTGGATGAATCAATGGTGAAACTACTGGTACGATAACTAGTATAATAATAATAATAATCACTTACTCATTTCGTCAACTTTTCAATTTGGACTGATACTATTGATTTGAAGAAGAAAACAAATAGAAGGTGATTTGTAATGGCGCAATGCGTTTCTTATGGGAATAATTGAAATTTTCAAAGCTGGTTGTTAATAGATTTTATTGAGCTATCATCAATTACTTAACACCAATGAATTCGTTTTTTAATTTTCTACAGAACAACGTTAAGTCCAGGTATGGACTAGTTACGGTTTAGAAAATAGCATTTTCCTTGGTAATCTAAATGGGGATTTTGTGCTAGAGACATTTTTGTTGTTGTTCTTTGGGTAGGTTGCTAGCCTCGCCCAGGGTGAAGAAGACTTCTGCAATGACAACCACAGATGTTAATGTGATTGCCGTAGCGAGTAGAGGTGTTATTGCCCCGACCAGGATTTGAACCTGGATCCCCCTGGGTGGAACGCAGCGATCTTACCAAATGGGATCAATTTTTTGTTATGGTAAATTTCACTGCCCTATTCAGTCAGGTGTTCCGATTAAACTGACCCTACTGCATTAATTTTGCTATAATCTTTAATGTAATTCTTAATGTACAATCACAATACATATCTAAGCTGATGTGTAATCTATAAAAATCATCAATTCCATTAATATGTAAATTTTATTATGTAAATTGTAAGTCTAAAAGTAAATCACTGAATGAATATAGGGCGGAGAACTAAAAACGAACATGTTGTGAACTGTAAAAACTAATATTTAAAATGCAAAGGGACACTTTTATAAATACTGATTAGGGATTACCTACACTGTTTGAATACGTACACCTTCAAAAGCGGTGAAGTGCATATTGAAAGAAGCCCTAGGAAATTCCAAAAAGGGAAATCCCCATCCTTAAGTAGTCTTTATAAATTGTTCCGTGGATTTAACGTTTACAGTTTGGCTAATACTACAGTACAGTACTTACGTATAAGTTGTACGGCTTTAATTTAATTCCCGGCGATTACCTTTCGTGGTGTTTTGAACGAAGCCGAGACACCCATCTTTAAATAATACGCTCTCGTACCTCCTTGGTCTGGAAATGTGAGTGGACGTTTTTTTTTTTGACGGCGAAGAAAGCGACGCTCCCGGATGCGTATTGAATGCACGCACACGCTTCTTGGGCTTCGCTTTCAACAATTTCAACACGGACGGTTGTTCAGACGGCATTTTATTGCCATTGAAATCATTCCGTGCTGCGGCTTTGTAATTTGATGCATTTTAATGCACGCTCGCCAATGCTACACACAGCGATTGCATGAAAACCGGGAGGCACGAAACGGAAAATTTACGGTGCTGAGATTAAAGTTCAAGAACAGGCATGGCGGTAACGAAAGCGAATTAAGAGAAAGTTTTCAGGTATTTTTACACTTTATTACGTTTTAGTTAAAGCATGTAGAGGTTTCATCCGTTTCTCTCCGTTTTTATGATTATTCATTCATATTAGAAACTTACAATTAAAGCAACAACAATAGATAATGTTTAATAATACAACTAGAAGAAAAATTACAATTTATGTGCAATAGACAGTTTGGTTTCAGAGAGAAGATTTAGAAAGTATTTGTAAATATTTACGTTAAACTTTCTATTCGTAAAAGAGAAATATTAAGGTAAATAATAAAATAAATATGTCTTACAGTCATAAAATGAGGTCTAAGATATTTATTTAAACAGATCTGACTCAAATTTTGCACTGTCTCTCTGTACAATATTTTATAAAATCCTCATTAATACGCAAACTATGCAATCATCCTCAAATTGGCAAGTAATACCCAATTAAATTTCCAAGAAAATGGAATGAAGGCCAATTTTCTGTGAAGAATAGTTTTCCAGTTATTTGATATCATACTTTGATTAGTGTATAATTTTATAATTTTATGACATGCTTTAGAAATTCATCAATTTAGAACTAACTATTTGTTCGATCACAACCAAATTTTGGTAAGCTACAGTTGAATACATTTTCAATCAGATGCTACCAAATTCAATTTGCAATCTCAAATAGTTTTCCTGTAAACTAATACCAACCTTTGTTGTTGTTGAATAATGTATTACAGTACAATCATAAGCAATATATTTTGCAATATTTTATAAAATCCACATTAAGACGGAAACTAGTTGTCATGAATTTCTGTTATGTTATATCCAATGAACTCCTGACTTCGCGGCAAACATGCGAACGAAGGTTGGGCGATTCGCTTGCAACGGTCCCTGGAAAAAGAAACCATATGCACAAGTTTAGAGCAATACCATCAGTAGCGAGACCGGATCGGGTCGGGAGAAAATTACTAATTCCTTACCACTATGTGGTAAAAGCAGGTTGTTGATTAAATAAATAAATATATCCAATGAAACTTGCAAGAAAATTAAATCAGATTCAATTTTTAGTGAATAGTTGTATTATCACAAAATGATTTCTCTGAATATTTCTTTTAATTTTTACTTTTTAGTTCGAACAGTAACACGTCTATTTTGCGTTTGACATCTTTGATCATTATTATCAACGTATGTGCCAACGTATCAAACTGTTATAAAAACATAATTACGAGGAATTCCTTTGTACCAATTTGTTCGCTTCGCTCTGTTTGGATTTGCGCACGGTTATTTAAGGACAACATTAAACACACAATTCACAACACACGAATGTGACAAATCCATAATACATCACGCATGATTGCGCACGATCGCTTCTGGACGTTGTCCAAATGGGCGAAAAATTGCCGTCGCGAATTGTTGAGCCACCATCATCGTCGCCACAGCGCGCCTTGCTTACACAGTGTTATATACATGAATGGTTGCTATAAACATGAATGTTTAATGAAACAAGAGCAATCATCGCTGTAGATTGTTGAAAATAAGTCACGTTCTGCGCATTTCTTTCGCAAGCACAGCGCATTCCACTTGATATAAACATCAAACATTGGCGTGCCCAAAGAAAATCAAAGTAATAAGAAGTAAAATATGTGACAGATATATTTCGGGGAAGTCCTGTCATTTATTTTGGTATTGATGACTTTCAAAATAGGCGTTAGCGCGGGTTTGAGAACTCGGCTTGAATAAACGACGAACAAAGTGGCGAAAAATCCCATTTACAGTAATAATTACAATGTATGTCTAAATCTAATTGGCGTTCCACCTTCCAATGGGATATTGCAATCCAATGGTAGATATTTTGATCTTCGGAGTGATTAGCCCACCGCTCTATTTGTTATTTCTCTCCACTTGTTCCTGTCACTAACTAGTTGTCTCCATTGTCCCACACCCAAATTTTTCAGATCAACCTCAACTTCCTTCATCCATGTATGAGTTGGTCTTCATTGTTTTCTCCTTCCTGTTGGTTTACATTCCATGATGTTTCTTACAACTGCAGTTTCATCTTTCCTATACATGTCATTTTTTTTAATTTTGTACTTTGTTCATAAAACATAAAACTTCGAAAAGAATTAATTGCGTAATTTTCTACCCATTGTACTCCTAATACTATTTTTGTTTCAAATATTTTATAATAAGGAGTGGTTGACGGATAACGAACAGGAGAAATGAATTGGAAAATTCCTATCCATTCGGAACGAGAGATAGGGAACATTAAAAAGTGGCTGAAGGAGGTAGAATGGGGGGAAGGGACAACTTTAGAGGATTTAGTAGAAACATTGGGAAAGTATGTTAGGAAGAAAAGAAAGTCGAGAATCTAACATGGCGAATAGTAGTTCGATGACGACTGTTGGAAAAAGAAAGAGATAAGAGAAATTAGGAGAGAATGGATGGATGGAAAAGTTAAGTGAAGAAACATGGTCGAGGTGAAATTGGAACAAAGCAGGTTGTATGAAAAAAAGAAAGTACATGAGCAAGGTGGAAAACTGTAAGAGAATGCAGATAGAGAGATGTGGCAGAAATATTTTATATCGATTTCATTAAGTTACCCGAGAACCGGGTTTAAGTGCAAAAGCCGAAAATGAAAAACCGCCATTTCAATCTTTGCTTCTTAATGAATTTATTCCCAACTATTTGTCTTATAACTCTTTCGCTCTAAGATGTTAAATTCCTCTTTATCTGCGTTGGTCATGGTCATTGTTTCCGCGACATAGGACAATATAGGTCTTATTGTTTTATATACAATGTACTATACTACTATACGTATAAAAATTTTCATTCACGGACAATTCGTGCACGTCTCTAGTAAGTAGCTGTCGTCTGATTTTGCCGGCACGCACTGTCGCCACCCGAAGCGGCGCGTGTAATTACATCGAACGAGGCGTAAAGCGCAAGGAGAAAAATGTGGAAATTCGACCGTTGCTTTTCGACGCCCTCCCAATTGACGCAATTGACAGGCGCCGCCGCCGCCTGATTAATCGCTCTTCGGCGTATCAAAGGCGCGGGAAATCGTCGATCCCGACGAAAACCGCGTAGTCCACGCGGTCATATGGCGCCTATTTCGGTCGGCACGTTCTCGTGTTATTTTTACGTGCGACACATGTCGTGGCGCTTATATGTCCGCGTAATTTGTGATCGGGGCGCGTCAATGAAATGTGAAATATGCGCAGGATGCAGGAGCGATGAAAAATCGGCGATTCGGCGCCATAATCACCGCCGCCGCCAAGTAACGAGGATTATTCAGTATTGCGCGCCGAAGCTGAAAGCTTCTGTTATCGAGTGCGGCGCTATCAAAATAAACCAAGCCACTACGGCGCGTGCTGCGCTGGATTGCAACTATTTAAAAACCTTTTTATCATTTACTTGTTTAGCTAATAATTTTCTCGGAGCAATGCTGCATTTTTTACGCGTGTCATTGCCGAGCGGCATACATCAATCGTTTGACTATTACTCTATCTTATTCATTAGTTAATTACGAGATTGGTAAATCTACATCGACGCCGAGCTAATAGAACATAGGTAAATTTATTGCTTCATACATATTGATACACACGCGATTTGTACTTGTTGTTAACGACGTTAAATTCATTAAATCTATTTTTTTTCTGAATGTATAGTTGATCTTGTTTTTCAAGTATGATTATTAAAGCAATTACATCTTTAACGTTTTTTTCCCTCAAATACTTCAATTCAAAACGCTTATCAATTTAAGGCACAATTCATAAACAAAGTGTATTTTTTTACATTAAAAATCGATATTTAAAACTATAAAATGATTGGCATTTTTAAATCGCCTCTTGTGCTCAGCTGCGTGCACTTTAGCATTCATAATTTTAAATTCAAAGATATCTTCCTTCGGATGATGAGAACGCGCTCACCTAAAACTAATTTAACTCAAACCCGTGAAATTTGAGTTAAATTACAAAATTAATATGATTAACGAAACGATTATTCCTTTAATATTCATACAACCATAACTAATTTCAAGTTATTTTTCCTAGCAATGCATTATGATTGATAAAAAAAATCTCAAAGGGAAACACCAAAGCAAATTTCGAATTGATAGCGGCAAACATCAAACGTGGACACACCACACACAAGAACGATTAGCAAATTTTTGCAATTTATAATTGTCTAATTAACAGAACTCGCTATCTTATTTACAATTAGAATTGTGTAGGTACATAGATCACAAAATAGCAGGCGTTCCACGCGCGATTATTTATGTTATGTATAGGAGAATAGCACAATATGCGCAATTGTTGTGATTATCCTCCTACGCACGCCTCGCACAATGCTTATTACTGTAAATATTGTAATACCTCATTATGTAATCAGAATTTCATAAATTACAAATTACACACGTCTTGCTAATTTGATTTAACACGAATCTGACCTGGAAAGGGGAATATTACGGCTAGGATAAGTTGGGTTTTCTTTAAAAGACTAATTGTAAGCTAAACCTGAAATACTACCATGTTTTCTTCAGGTTTCTCAGGCTTGACAACTGTGTGTTGTATCAATTCTACTTGATGCACAGTGGTTTGAAGTGACATTAATTCACCAAAAACATTTGCGCACACGCTCACGTCGCACAGTGGTGACGTGAGCGTGTGCGTATTTTTTCGGGAGAATGGAACCTTTTTTCACTATTTCATTAATACTACATCATTAAGGAACTCTTCTAGTTTATTCATATATAGCGAAAATCACACGAGCCCCTTCCAAATTTCGTTTCCATTGACTTTTCTAGAGTGCTACATGACATTTGGGGAAATGTTTTGTAACGTTAATAATGCATTTTGGCTTGTTCGGTGAAGGATTTGTTGTATCGTACCATTTGTTCATCAGGAAGGTTCCACTCTCCCGAAAGTATGTGATAGAAGATAGATATTAAAAGAACTAAGAAAACACAGGTTTGAAGAGGCGCATCTGCCAGAAATGTTTATACATTCATTTATAATGAGTAATCATGAAGACCTTTCATAGTTCTGACGAAAATTTGTAAGATATGCGAAAAGGAAACAAAAAATAGCACTAATTAACAATGACCAAAAAGGAACCTTCCTGATGAACAAATATTACGAAACTTAAAATATCAAATAATATACTGAAATAATAAACTGAAAATTTCAACTTTCTAACACAATTGGAAATATTTGTGCGGCAAATTTTTTGGGGCGAGACCACAGTGCATCGCGTCGAATCGAGCGTGATTTGCTCATTTTGACGCACAGTTTAAAATATGTTACTTACATTATGTATTATGCTATCAGCATGAAACAAGGAGCTAAAATGTTCCTCAACTCTTCTTCAATCTAATATGAAAATTATCCCAATCCGTCCTTCATGTCAGACATTTATGGCGTTTTAAAAGACAATTTTATGAAAACTTCGTTTTCAACTTCAAAATGGATTTTCCACACTTATCCGATCTCGGAGGTAGTTGCTATTTGTATCAAATTGTTCCTTATTTCATTTACTTTGATATGGTATAATCATTTTCCTAATTATTTTTGTGGAAATTTCGATTTCGATGCATTTATCGTTGAAATCGTGGTTTTATTCATTGGGCAAAAGAATGTCTCTAATTTAAAATTACAGATAGGCCTCAAAATGTCAAGAAATGTAAATGGGTTGAAGGTGTAATCTTAAAAGGGTTCCATATACTTTCCATGATTACCCTTCACTAACCACAAGATTACCGAGCAGTATTTAAGTGTTTCCCTTGGTTTTTACTTTTTACCTGGATTACCTACCTGTATGTCTAAGAAGAATAGCAAGTTTACGGTCTGTCGGAAACTCAACCCTAAATCGTTCTTTTATTCATACGCGATAAACGCAAGGTTGAACGGTACCAACTTCAAGTTGGTAGACATACCTAAGTGTCTATCAAGATTTAAAAATTCTAATGTCACAAACGTGGTTGATAACTTTAGATATTTTAAGAGTGATTTCTGTGTTAACCGTCGCAATAATTCAAAAGTTTGTCCCACAAGAAATATTTAGCCTTTTGCAAAACAACAACCACCTTTTTTCGATACTTTTATAGGATGTAGTGTTGCGATTTAACGAGCATGCCGAAGACGAATGCAATTTTATTGCCGTCGATTTAATGATGTCCTGAGCAAAATTAAAACGCAGTGCAATAACGCTTCGACGGGTTTGCTTTATTTGTTGCAGAGATTTGCGGCCGCAGAGTTTGGAGAAGTCGCAGGAGCGTTGGCGACTGCACATCTACGAGGTATACGCATGGGGCGTCCCGCTGCTGATTGCAGGCACAGCTGGCATCTTGGACTCGGTGGAGACGCCCAACGTGTTCATCACGCCCGGCTTCGCTGAGAGTAATTGCTGGTTTCGAGGTATATTGTAAACGATTATTTTCACGCTCTACCTTTCATTGCGCCCGTACAATACCAATACCGATAGATTTCGGAACTAAATGCGGTTCGTTTTTTTGGGTCTAGTGCTTTTTGAGAAACCTTTTGAATCTTTTTGAAAGTGGACGTGGGATTCTTTCCTTCGTGTATTGTTACACAAAATATTGGTTTTGTGTCCTTCCATGTTTACGGATTATTATTGCGGAGAGAACTCTAGGTACATTGAAGCGTGTAATGTTACTTTTTTCTATTAAATACAATGGTATTGTATAGAATTCTTTACAGTCGGGGTTCTTTTGGTTGTTTGTGAAAACTAGTCATTTCTTCTGCTTATTTTCAATATGCTTGATATGACATAACTCCACTTTGTAAATTTAATACCGAAATCAATGTAATTTGATTTAAAAAATTGATCTCTGTAATTGCTTTTTATATGATAATTCGTAAAATATCACAAATTATTTTGACAGTTCAACAGCGCCTCTCATGTGCAAAGTGCTTACTAAACGGTGACGAAACCAATGGCGTAACAAAAAATCAATATTTTTTTAACGCACCGCAATCCGTGCATCACCGGTGGGACACGCCGCTCGATAGAAGATACATGCGTGATCCACCGGTGGGGCACGCTGGCGTCAACGTGTTAATGTGTAATTTTGCAGATATTAGTTGATATTATTCATTTCTGTCAAGAAGTTCGGTTTGATTCATTCATTCATTCGCCATATGATAAAAATAGTACAGAATCGTACGTTTTAAATTTAAGGAAATGATATTTTCCTCATGGTGTTTAGATCGTAATACATCAAATGAAACGCTTCGCCGCAGTTCAATTGCTAAGGTATGCTCATGAGAATGTTTGTTCAACTTCCAGTAAGCATTAAGCCAATAATTCAACTCCGGCAAAGCAAGGACACGATTGGAATTCTTTCCCACAAACCACCAACGACTATAGTGTATCAATAAAATATTTATTTCACATAATTAACCATTAGACTACAAATATTCATGCTGAGAATATATAATACATCCGGCAAGCTCATCAAATGTGATTGTGCTGTGAACTTGAAGGAAACACCTTGCATTAAATGTACTTACACGCCTCATTGCGCAACGATTTGTAACAAATCGTTTTCCATCCGATCTATCAATGCACATTGAGGTAAGCCCCAATGTAAATTCTTTCGCAATTCTAAAAGGCATTAGGAAACTACATGATTTACCAGTTCCTTGAACAACAAGAAAAGCAAAATTTTCAGTTTCAAACGTGCGCTTCCTTGTGGTTGCTTGTGATTTGCGATGCTTCAGCGGAAACAATCTACTAATTATTGAATAACTGTATTCCTGGTCGTTCGCGTTGTGGAAACGTTTTCGAATTGGAAGAGACTGTGGTAATCCTTGGAAAATGTGTTAAATAATGCGTTTTCCAAAGCCTGTGCTCGCACACAAAAGGGCATTTACGTTGGCTGAACACAATGCAACACGTTCACCGTGGCGTGCAGACCAGGAACAGAGAAAATGGTAAAATGGCGCAAGAGTCAATTCGACAGATAAACCTATACTTTCCGTTGAGTTTCCGCATTCTTCGATGCGCTTTTTTTCGACTCGATTTTGTAAGGTGCACTTGAACTTCTGCCGGCAGCGTGCAATAGATTGGAGCGAAATAAAGCTTCTAAGTTTAAGGTCAGGTCGGTGAATGCACGCGAGAAATGGGAACAGTTTCGCAAACGCTAATAGAATGCAATTCTTGCACTTAAAAAAGACGTTTATCATTATTTTCTTTTGCTTTAATGCAGTGTGATTACTTAGACTGTTTAAGCATAGATTAGCCTCTTAACGGAATGATTTTTCAAGTTTAAAGTCGGTGAATGTTCAGAAGCAATATTGCTGTTAGTCGCTAACGGGGATTGTTGTAAATGATTGGAAATGTTACGAGAGGCCTGTTAATTTTCAGCGTACACTTCTGGTGTAATGAACTAACAATAAGGGAATTTTGTTTAATTTAACTGCCTGCGAGTTTAATGAATCTTGTTGTACGTATATATTTAATGAATCTTACGATTTTGATTCAGCCACTTCGCATCACTGTGCAAATTTCCATCCAGTTTTGATGGTCGTCAATTTTGAGTTGTTTACGTATGCAACTCAGCACGAGCAAATTTTGCGCCTGGTCACTTTGCGAAAGGAATGCGTTTTCTGTTTTCACACATTTACCGTTTTCAGCTTGATGACTGTGAAGTCGTTAAGTTTTAAGTAAATATTTTAATTGTTTGGGTTCGCTACAAAGATAAAACACAATTCTTGTTCAAAATGAGAATAATATCTGACGAACTTTACTTTCAACATTTTAAGACATAGAACAGTAGAACCTCGCTCAACGAACGGCACTGTTTACGCATTATTCGCAACCATAAGCAAATATTTTAAGGAAAAATGCGTGAATTAAATTTTTAATTGTGTTGTATGTCTGTTTTTATTTGCTCTACCTGTCATTTCTTTTAGTTTATTAAAGTATAAACTAATTTTATAGCTCTGTATTTTATATATTTATAGTTCGTAGTTTGGCATATAAAAATGTCTAAAATGTGAATTTTCTTATGCTTTCAGGAAATACTGAAATTTTAACGTACTTCTTTGGGCCCATCGGTGGTCTTTTGATAATCAACCTGTTGCTGTTTGTGGCCACCGCCAGGGAATTAACGTGCGGTTTATGGAAACGCGAATTGGTCAAGTCGACGACAGAAAGGTAAGCAAATCGGTAAAAATTTCCAAAAAGCATTTTCATGTTTCACTAATAAACACCACAGAGTGTAATAAACGACGCTTATCGTGTTCAATAAAATGCAAAAATTCTTCGATAACTTTTATATGCTTTCACGTTGAAATGAAAGTTCAGTGTGAATATAAAAAGTTGTTCTTGCATTTTAATAGATTTAATGTCTTTGTACTCAATCTCCATGAAGCGGGTGATCATGATATTCAAAAGGTATATGAAAATATAAGTGTTTTTTGAGTGTTTGAAAATTTCAAAAGTTCGTTTACTTTGAAAAACCGTAGCGCCTACGACTACAACTACAAGGATGGTTGGTTTAGGGATAACATTAATGGATACACGATATCTTCTTCTATCAACACAAGTTAGGGAAAGTGAATTATCTCAATCAGTTTAGTCGAAAAATGAGTTTTCCATAATGTATTTCTTAAATTTGCGAAAATTCTTCAACTCTGAAGTGCGGCGGGGCCTATACTGTACTTGTGATAGATTCGGTGATAAAAGCATTTGATACACAAACTCTTCTTCTATAAGTTTTTGAAACTGTGAAGGATTGTAGTTTAGGGTAATATAGAAATGGCGGACTTAGCGATTCAAGCATTCAATACAAACATTCTGCTTATATAAATCTCAGTTGACAAATATTAATTTTCTCTGTTAATTTATCTGGAAAATGAGTTTTTCACGAGCATGTTTTTGAAATGCAAATACTCTTCGATAACGATGAACTTTCGGCGTAAAGAGTATATAAAAGTATTGTTTATGCCGTAAGTTCAACGTTCGCCAGTGTGAATATGATGTGTAATAATTTGATATTGCATTTGGACAGAGCCGCCTTGGGCAGAGTCTGCATGAAGCTGGTCGTCGTGATGGGCGTCACGTGGATCGCGGATGTCGTCTCGTGGGCCGTCGGCGGCCCCCACGAAATCTGGTACGTTACCGATTTGATCAACTGCCTGCAGGGCGTGTTCATTTTCATCGTTGTCGGATTGCAACCTCAGGTAATTATATTTGCACAAAAATCAACATTCCATGCGAGATTTTAATGCAACTCTGCTACAGGTACTGACTGCTGTAAAACGTCTCTGGTGTTTGCGGAAGAATCGCGCTGCTGAAACTGCCGGCACCTCCAATCACCATTCATCCAGCTCCCAGGGTTTACCCTCGATGGGGGACACGATTACCAACAACAGCATTACGAACGGTATGACGAAGACTGTTTCGGTACCATTGGAAACTAGCTGTTAATTCATCAACGCTTGAGGAGGACAAAAAACAAAAATAAACTCGAACAAACGCATCATTATCATCTTCTAAATATGTATATATTTACTATGACAAAAATATTTTTGATATTTTTATACTCAAAATTAAAGGGATCAAATCGTGCACATATTTCCGCGTGAAAGTTTGCACTTTTGAAGGAGATCTGAATCATTTTCATGCTAGCTAGTCAAATCCCATTTTTGTTTTATGAATTTTATTTTAGCTATAGGTTGTATACGTTTATTTGACTTTTAACCCTTGTTGGTAGGCGAAAACAAAAATGTGATTTTATGGATTTTACGTTTAAACAACATAAAACTTAATTTTACTGTGTTCAATCTTTGCGTTTAATGAAGATTTTCCTCTTCTTTTCTACGTTGGCAGTTAAAGTTTCCCCGACAATTGTTTCTCATTTTATATAGAAACTAATTAAGTTTTGACTGAGCTACCTATTGTTTTTAAATATTATTAGCTGCGCAGAAATTTGCTTTATTACTTACTAGTTTCCATTGTATATATTTTGTGTATAAGGTATATGCACGTCTTGTAATATCGTTCTCCGCTCTTAGATAGGCTAGTTCCTTATTTATTGTACTATAATTGTTCAACATTATATGAAAGATTTGTATACATATACTACGTTCAATGTTTCAATTTTTTTATGTAATTCGTATTAATTCTGTTTATTGCCTTAATTGAGCAAAAACTGATTGTGAGATAATTAGCTGATAAATCAGTTTTGCCAACGAGTTTAAATTGAATATTAATAAATGTTAAACTTTTTAAAGTTTTTTTTTATTTAGGTTCGAAGCGGCGGTTGACCATTCTATTTTGCCAAAACGTAAGAAATTGGAATATGAAGACCCGTAATTAATCAGACCCACAGTGCAATATGTGTAATTCACTAGAAAGCTAATGCTATGAAAACGTGTTCTTTTTAATCCCTAAAATTTCGGCCAGGTGTATGCCGCCTAAATGGCACAGTGGTAGAGTCAATGGTTAGGAACCAGATGATCGTAGGGTCGAAGCCCGCTCGGGTCGAACACCGTTTTCGCTTACCGGGTGCTCGCGAGTTGTGACTCGGATGGAGTTCGCCGCGAAGCGGCGAACTTAAGGATTGCAGCCTAACGGGAAAACAAACTACCGCCGCGAAGCGGCGGTTGACCATTCTATTTTGCCAAAACGTATGATTAAATAACAAAATTTTAAAATAAATACTCGTCCACCTCCGCAGGCGGGACTCGAACCCGCCGCACCCAAACAAGAAGCATGCACCTTAACCATTAGACCAATACCCCGACACACCACAAGCCGTCTCCGAACAATTTAAGAATGATCATAAATGAAAGAGTAAGGCATTCTTTATAAGGCAATGTAATGTAATTGTATGGATCGAAATTTGAAAGAAAAGGAAAATAAATAATAAAACTTCATAATGCGTGAAAGCCTATTGTAATATAATTCAGTTCATTACCTTCAAATTCAACATTACCTTTTCGCGTCTTCCGAAAATTTTACGATAGTATCAACATTTCTGGAACCAGGATCACAGAGATGCGAAGAGATAAAGTTTTGAGGATTTAAAAAAATAAATTAATTTAATTTTTCTTATAATTCGGGAAAATCTGAATTCTAAACTTTATTGCAGGTTTGCTGCGGATTATAAATCAAGCAGCGCCATTTATTAGATAATAGTAGAATTACAAAACCCCGTTAAAAAGCTCAAGTAGGAATCTGTGTTTCAAATGTTGTTGAACTTTGTACATTAGTCAACAGATGGCGCCATCCATATTAAAATTTTAAAATTCCAATTTTTTACATTTTGGCATTCATTTAACTAACTATTACTGTTAAACTTTGATTTTTTCCTTACGGTATCATTGTAAATAATATAACTTGCTTATAAACATTTAAATTTGCCACTATAATATTAAAGATGTTCGACAAAGCCAATCATGACCTACAGTAATTTATGACGATACAAGTAGCAAATCACAACGGAAGCAATTTGCAATTCGAATAATTACCATGTATTTCAAGGACAATTTATTTACAAGAATTTGCTTTCCATTCTCATGAGAAAGCCAAAAATATATAATAGTATAAAATGCATATAAAACTAGTTCATCGTATGGGTTGACACAACAATCTTATGTTAAAATGGTAGTGACATTTTCTCAATTGAAAGGCACTTATTACATCATGAAAAATTTAACAACTGCACTCAATTTACTGCTTGTTTCAAGGGTAGAACTTCTTGTTGTTTTTCGCCATATCAACCAGCAGGTCACAAGGCTTAAACGCAACACCGTAATGCGTCGCATACTCGTTCATCTTGGCGACAATGCGTCCGGCTCCATATTGGTCCACCCACCTGAATGGGCCACCGGTGAATGGAGGGAAGCCCAAGCCGAACACAGCACCAATATCACCCTCCAGGGGATTAGCGAGGATCTTCTCCTGCAAGCAGAGCACTGCCTCGTTGACGAAACGCGTCACCATTCGCAGCTGCTTGTCCTCGTCGGTGAAAGAACCCTTTGGCTCCAGAGAGTACTTCTTGAGTATTTCCATCGCATCGCCATTAACTTCACGATTCTTACTTTTACCCTGATAGATGAAGATACCTTTGCCGGATTTGCGACCCAGGAAACCGGCCTGCACGACGTCCTTCATCACATTAATGTCCCCACCGCTGATTCTCTCGCCGAAGACCTTGCCCAAATCGGCAGAGATGTGTGATCCAACGTCCAGACCAACTTCATCCGACAACGTAGCTGCTCCCACGGGGAAGCCAAACTTCTTCGTGAGTTTGTCCAATTCTTTAGGATCGACACCTTCCTGCATTAGGCGAATCGCCTCGGACAGCATGAAGGATAAGATGCGTGTTGTGTAGAAACCAGGCCCATCGCCGACAGTGATCACAACCTTGCCCTGCTTCAGACCGACAGCCACTGCCGAAGCGGCTGTATCCTTGGAAGTCTTGTCAGTTGTGATAATCTCCAACAACTGCATTTTATCGACGGGGGAGAAGTAATGCATACCGACGACCTTCTCGGGGCGTTTTGAACCTGCGGCGATTTTCGTGATTGGCAGAGCACTTGTGTTACTTGCAAAAATACAGTGAGGTGGAATGATGGCTTCAACTTCTTGTATAACTTTGTGTTTGATGTTGATATCTTCGAAGACGGCTTCAATTACCATATCGGCACGCCTGAATGCATCATAGCTTAAAGTGGCATCGAGGTTTGACAAGTACTTATCACGTTCCAAACTGCAAAAGAAAAATATTTAGAAAATTTCTTTCAAAATGAAATCTTCCTATTAATAAGTGTTAAAAATTTAACTTACGCATTCATACGTTTCCTCTTCACCGCATTGTTCAAACCATTTTGAATTTGACCAATACCACGACCTAAGCCTGCCGCATTAGAGTCCTTCAGGATCACATCGTAGCCTTTATCCAGAGTGACTTGAGCAATGCCGGCACCCATCAAACCTGCACCAAGAACGGCGACGGTCTTTACGGGCCTTTCCGGAACGCCAAATCGATTCTTCTTGCACTCAGTCTGACCGCGGAACAATCCAATAAGACCCTTCGATTGTGGGGTCATAGCGAGCTCACCAAAGCCCTGGGATTCAGCTTCGAATCCAGCAGCCGAACCTTTATCAATACCAGCCCTAACCACATCCAGAATCTACAAATGACAATATAAAACGTTTCATTATTTTTTAATTATAAATTTACCTTGAGTGGCGCTGGATATAGTCCACCGGACATCTTCATCACTTGTTCTTTGGCCTTACCGAAAATTTTATCTTTGACAAAATCGTATTGTAAGGCCATGGCGAAGAGCTTCTCAGAGAAACTCTTCTTCGTCCTGTCGACCTTCAATTTACCACTGGAGATTTCTTTCGCGACGGTGACGGCAACCTGCTCAAGGTACTGCATGGTGTTATCTTCGGGCGTCTTTAGACCTGGACCGAGCGGATTGACGATCAAGTCAACAATACCAAACTTCTTCGCTTTATCTGCTTTAAGTGTTTTGCCAGTAAGAGCCATATCCAAGGCATTCGGTAGTGCTGTGAGTTTAGGTAGTCGTTGAGTGCCGCCAGCACCTGGCAACAAACCGAGCATCACCTCAGGCAAACCTAAACCAGTCTTCTTGTCTTTGACTGCAATCCTGTAATGGCAAGCCAATGCCACTTCCAAACCACCACCCAAACAACTACCCTGAATGGCAGCAATAATCGGTTTCTTGCAATTCTCAATTTGATTGAGCAACTCTTGACCATTTTTCGACAATGCCCTAACTTCCTCCATAGACGTACATTTCTCGATCATGCCAATATCGGCACCAGCTATGAAACAGCCTGGTTTGCCTGAAATTATCACCGCCGCTTGGATAGAAGGATTGTTCTGGATCTCCTTGAGCTGAACAGCGAACTCCGCAGATACCTCCGGTCCCAATGAGTTGACCTATGAACATAAATATGAACTATTAACCCAATCCAGTTGTTATTTTTAGTTAAAATATAGTTTCTAGCTTAAAAAATACCTTTGAACCGGGTGAATCTAACACCAACACGCCGACACCATCAACGACTTTCAAATTTGTATGTTTTTGAGCGGAAGATAACGCACGAATATGGCCAACACCTTAGGGAAAAAAACAATCTTGTATATGTTTTCATGATAAATGCACTTTGCTCGTCTGTCTGCCGGTTGCATTTATGTGATAGCGGCGATAAAAAGAAAATCCTGCTGACTTACCAACGGGTTGAACTTGTTGCATCTTCCGTAAAATTTTCTGCATGCTGCCCACGATTCGAAGCGACATGGTTGCTAGTCCACTGTAATTTGTTCGAAAAGAAGTAAAACCGTACACGAGACGACTAGAATTTGACGGGATGGCAGATTGGACTTTGGCCGGGTGAATTATAGAGTCACAGTCCAAAATGCAATCGTCTAGGACCGAACATCAACGAGAACAGACAGCTGTGACAGCCGAACTCCACGAACTAAACGAGACTAATTAACAAGACCGAGTGCAACCGATTGGCGCAGCAGGAATTGACCCGCAACCTAGGGATATTTGTTTCCTACTTTATAAGTCTAGTTACTTTTTTTATGAATATGTTATTAGCAAAACCAATAAATATTGCATAAAACAATTTCAAAAACGAAGAAAGTTTATTTTTCCAACAATATATATTATATTTGTAGCATAAATAAATTATTAAAACTTGATTTTTTGTTGAAATTTATTGAAAACATTCACAAATTTAATCAAATATGCATTTAGTAACTTTTGTATCAAATTTGTCAGCCTGATTTATAAACCTCTACGATGGCACGTGCGCAATTTTAAAACTATGACCCCTAATTCCCACTCGCAAATCAAAAAATGTATTAAAAATGGCAAAACATATCAATAAAACAGCAGTAACAAAAAAACCGTAAAACAACAATATACGCACTGCACGATTTACTGTTCTGCAATGAAATGAAATTAATATAATTTAAAGATTGTATTGTTCAAACTTATCAATAGGTGTACTATGTACAGGAAACAAAAGTCTCGTGCAACTTGCATGCGTTCCGCAACATACCCACACGGCAAATATGTTGTTTTACATTTGATGACGATATAGCGATGCCGAACTGCCTACTGATAGAGTTTATAGAAATATATTTTGTGGAAACTTGAACAGCGCCGAACGCTACTCAGTCGATTTGAAGTGGCAAAATATGGGACGTCTGCCGCGCACACAGCACGAGCCCTCGCCATCGGCATACGTCGACGACTCAGTTGAAGTGGAATTTGAATTGGAAAGGACTGCCGTGGAAACCGTGGAACTGGTGGAAATTGTTAAAGCCGTTGCCACCCTTGCCAGATTCCGGATCGAGCGGATCTTCGCCGTTGTCGAACTGCCGTCGTTTCTCCTCATCAGTCAGCACCTAGAAACAGAGTAACAAACAGTTTACCCAACTATTCCACCGCATTCCAACTCAAGACAGAGGATGATGCATGATTTTGCGTAAGCGTTGTTAGTGCATAACGGCGAAACTGAGCTTCATTTCAACGTTTCATTTCAACAAAAAACATATGTATATTTATTTCCTTCACATTTTCTTCGCATACTTTAGGCTTAAGTAACTGCCATATCCCATGATAGTTTTTAATCTTAATGACTAAGATAACATTTATAAACTTTCTCGTAAACTACTAAGGGGTATACATATTTACAATTTTCCATAAAAATAGTGTCATGAGTCATCGATATTAGCCTTTCTATGTGATGTAATCGTCGGCAAATTTACGTACTAAACCATTTTTTACAAAAATAATTTCAGAAAACTACTCACTTCATTATGCCAAATTGTGTTTTTATAATGTGAACTTGATAATATTGTTTTTAAAATCCAAACAAGGTAAACTAGTTGGTATTAATCTACTTGTATTGCATCTAAACAAAGCTTATCTAAACAACTTATCTATTAAGAGTTATTTAACCTTCAGATATCCTAAAAAACGATATTTATGTTTGGTATTTTATTAAAACAGTCTGCAGCTTAACAACTTAAAAGTGTATACTTTTTAAAATTATACTAGAAGTTGATATTTTCATATTTGAAAAACTTAAATGGCCATAAATAGAAGTTTAGTACGTAATTTCTTTAAGTACGTGCCAAGATTTTAAATTATTATCATCTATTTGGCACGTTATCTTTATCATCATTGTCAACAACGTCCAAAAATTCGCTAAGCTCGTAAATGCTCTCCGACAGTCTGCCAAAAGCATTCACAAGTGACACAATTTCGCTGCGCTGTAATTGAAAATCTTTCTTATCCTGATTAGCAATATACAGCTCCGGGTTATTCTGTTCGTCGAAATAGCCGCTGAACAGAATTTTTAACGCTGTTCCCAAGCCCTGCACTTGCAACTTGCCCCACAGTTTACACTTATCACAGCCGACGCAATCCATTATCGTGCTGATATTTCGAAAATGTTGCTTAAACTCAAACTTGAGTTTCTGCGCCTCGTCACCGCCCATAAACATATTCGTCTCGTTGAAATGATAGGAAAACTGTCGCGCGACACTGAGGAGATCCTTAATTGCAAGCTGCGTGTCGAAGTCATCGGCTTCATTGCCTGTGTAGAATTCTTCACGTTGTAGATAGGAAGATGCCTTAACCAAAGCGCGGAGTTCAATTAAATAGAGGAAGTACAAATTGCGAATCCAGTTCAGACCCTCGCCGTTTGTATTATCAGGATCGAATCGCAAATGAAACTCTTCATGATTGCGTCCCCAAATCGGTGTTCCCGGCATACCCATCGCATTCTTCTCCGAGAGTAAATATTTCGCGGATAAATGAATGTTAATACTCGCATGCAATCCAGATAGGAGCCTGTAAAACGTTCTCTTCTCCAAACACATGCCGTTTAACTTGTCGTTTTGAATATACGCCGTGAATGTATTCCGTGTCGGGCGGAAGCAATTTTCCATGTAAATCGAGTGCCACACACGATGTGCCGACTTTCCTTTATACCCTGTATATCGTTCAGGATTCAGCATTAGATCGACATACTGCGCCTCATTATCGTTCTCATTGACAACACAAAAGTTATCTTGACTGTCATCGTGCACCTCCCATAAGACAATATCCGCCTTCACCTTCTTGCTGATCGTCGTATTCAGAAAACCAAGCTCATAGTCACTGTCGCAGCTCTCCTTCACGTATTTATTATGCCTGCTCGCCGCCTGCCCCTTGAGGCCCTCCGGTATATCCTTCTCGAGGCACTGCTGCACGTGGCAGTACTTCATCGCGCACTTACTGTCATCGCTCCAGAACGGGCACTCCTTCTTCAAGTTCACCTTGTAGAATCTAAAATAGTCTTTCGTGAGGAGGCTTTGCAATCTCGGATAGATTTTGAAGTTATTAAAAGTGTCTAGGGAGTCTATGTTGCACGAGCAGTCAGCGATCTCTCCCTGCAACTGATGATAAATCAGCAATTCCCTCTCCATTCTTTACACGGACGCAGATTTGAGGTTTTTTATATAATTTGTTTGTGTTTTACAACATGGTTTGTAGGGGATGAATTTCGAGCGATCGTTTTTTTTTATTATTGAAAATTGCAATTATGTTGCAGTCGAAAGTATGTTATGAACACGCATGAAACACAGCTCAATTACTCCATTCCGCAGGAAGTGTTAAAACAAAGTGGGCTACTTTTTTCAAATGATCGTAAAGCTTCAAAGCTTTTAGGTAGAAGCAAACATTGGTAAAAAGAAGCGTATGCTATGGGTTAATGTAATGGATTATTGCAATAGATCGTAAGTGAAAGTAATTAAAACACATTTGATGACTCGTTTCTAGGGTCTGTAGTAGAAAATTAAGTTTAAAAAGTTTTAAATGAGAATTTACTGTAATAGTATTGTTCACACACTTGCACATACATTAAACACACATAATTTTTACACACAGTACAAATTTCCCACCTTACACACACACATTTTACCCAAAAACATACAGTTGTTTCACATTTTACAAATGTTCATACCTACACTAATATTAAAATATTGAGAAGTACCATACATTCCAATACTTTCATTCGATTCTTCTAGTCGTAGCTTTGTTAAGTTTCGATATTTTTAATACTACCCGCAAAACGTAAAGATACTTTCTAAAATGTTAACAAGTCTATTTTATGTCTAATCCAACTAGACATCTTTCAATTGGATTACCGGAGAACGTTTTTGAAGAAGTTAAAAAGAAATAAGAATAACTTACGATCAACTTGCAATAAAATCCAAACAAAACAAACGCATGTAACAAACAATCCTTACCTCTTTAGCAGCAGCAATATCAATAAACTTCTTCTCCGCAATCTTCTTCATCTTCTCATCAGTCTGATAGTTATCTGGATGCCATTTCTGCGCGGCTTTACGATACGCTTTGACAATTTCCTTCTTCGAGGCACTGCGTTTCACATCCAGAATTTTATAATAATCTCGGCGTTCGCTTTGCTGTTGCATCTTCTGCGCCCGCTGCACACCCTCCTTGGCTCGTTGGAAACCTTGGTCGATCTCCAACGCTGCCTTGTAGTCTCGGATGGCATCGTCGTACTGTTCCATCTGTAGGTATGCATCTGCTCGATCGCAGTACGCGTTCATATCCTGCTGCATATTGATCGCCTCCGTGCACGCCGATATCGCCTCCTCAGTGCGTTCGTCCTTCATGTAGCAGTGGCAAAGCAGTTTCTGCGTCTCGTAGACGACCATCTGTACCTGCTTCTCGTTCTTGAGCGCCTTTTCCGCTGAGGCGACGCACGTCCCATAGTCACCGGCCTCCTTCGCCGTCTCGGCGTCCGTCAACTGTTTCTCGACCTTCTTGATGCGTTTGTAGAACGGGAAGCAGTCCTTGTGGTCAGGGTCGAGCTTGAGGCACTCGCGCACCGACTTGAGCGCTTCGGTGACGTGCCCCAGCTGGTAGAGCAGGTTCGCCAGCTTGTGGTAGCCGGCCGTATTGTCCGTTTGCAGCTTCGTGGCCGCCTTGTAGTCGGAGATGGCGGCGAGCACGTCGGGGATCTCCATGTAGATTTCGGCACGCAGCTCGTATAACCGCGCCGCCCATGGCGAGACTTCGATCACCTGTGAGAGCGCGTGCACGGCGTTGTGGAACTCGTCTTGGGCGTAGTAGTATTTCGCTAGGCGTTCATTTTCTATGGTTGGCTCAATCCGATGGATTTGGTCGTTTGCTTCTTCGTTATACGGATCATGTTGGAGCTATAAATTTGAAAAGAAAACATACAAATAGAACTTGTTAATTCAAATTGTTTGTATATGAACATGGTTCCATGTGCAACAACTTCATAATTTCCAATGGAAATAAAAATAAAGACTGATTGAATAAAAAATACTTACCACATTATAAAAATCTAACTGAGCTTCCTCGTAATTGGCTAGTTTCAAGTGCACATTACCACGACTAACTCGCGCAGCGACAAAGTCGGGTTTCAGTTCGAGGACTTTGTCCAAATCACCGAGTGCATTTTTTGACTTCCCCAGCGCCAAATATACTGTTCCTCGTTTGAAGTACGTAAGGTAATTCTTTGGATCACCCTCTGTAAACATGTAAACACGGGTATGTAGTAATCACGAACACACGCAATGGTATGCAATACTAGTCGCAACTTGACGTTACCAACTGCTGACACTTACCAACTGCTGCATGATAATGTGACAATGCATCAGAGAGTTGTCCCCTAGCTAAGAACTGTTTACCTAACTCTAAGTGATTATTTATTTCTGCTTGAGTGGCCCCATCGCTACCTGAAATCAGCATAGGAACGAATTATTCATAGATATAGTCCTCTCCGGCGCGGTATACAGATAGTGAGATCAGCAATATTTCACGATCGTTGTCGAAATATTTAACATTGTGCAATTGACGGAACATATTGAGTAAACTTTAAGTTCAAGCAACATCATTATACTCGTTGAACGTACTTTCAAAGAGAAAAACGCAATATTCCTGAAGTAATTGATACTTTTTGCATATTTTGCTACTGTCTCACCCTGTAGATAAACTATCGAAGGAAAAAGGTTATGTCTCTGCACTTACATTCCAGCAGGAATTCCAATAGGAGGAGCACGATGTACGGCGTTAATTTACTAAAATTGTTCTTTTGCACTAACATTGTGGCTAAATTCTATGCGTGTTTGCAGGTCAACATATCACACACTCACGAAAACGGCACTCGTAAAATCAGTTGAACATTGTTGACGTGTGGGCTTATCCCTGCGTACGCTATCACCAATCATCTACTGACCCGCACCGCAACGGCACTGCTACTGTATCAGGCACTTGCTGATCGCAATAGGCGCACATTTATTCGCGTTGGTTGCGTTCGCGTAAAGCGCAAAGAGAAGACACGACAGCCGATGCGCCTCGCGACACAACACAACACCACAACACCGTATTATACACAACGGCAAATTTCGTGGTTCAATTTGATTGGTCCAACGCACATGTCACACGGCGACGCGCATGCGCAGACTCACGTTGCAGGAATATTTCGATCAAAGTGATTAATTTTTCGAAATACTTTTGGGCTTTGAAAGTGAGCGATATTGCGACGAGTTTACCGCGTTCGCAAACGATTTTTTATACGTTGCTAGCTGCTCTGATCTGTTTGCGTTGGCTTTTAATGAGTGGGACACGTATACGCTGTGAGTAATCGGACTTACACGTTTGTTTACAAATTTAAACGTTGTAATAATTGCAACAAAAGAAGTAGATGATATGACAGATAATAGTGATTCATATCATTTGCTTTTGATGTTAAATGTGATTTAGAGAGAACAAAGAACGAAGGGATTATTATGCGGTTGTGACGTGACGTGTTAACATCAATTAACTTTGAAAAATTGGTTTTTACAACTTTATTTTTAGTTTTCCATTTAAAAGTTCTGATAAGGAATTTTTATAGATTGCTCCCATTGTTTATGAATAATACGCGGTTTAATTCGCTTTTTTAAAACATTTCGAATGCGAATACGATTTTTTTATGAAGTTTCGACGACCTTTTGTGAGGTTATTGGCGGCACTGTTAGGTTATGCTGCCTTTGATACCATGATCAGCTTTTCCTTATCTTACAATTAGATAGCAGAACCTATTAAGCAAATTATTAAAATTTGTGACAAATAATTAAAATTACGATAAAAAAATGTAAACACAGCTCTGCAAAACACATACAAATTGTAAATGTTGTTTGGGTTGCGGTTGTGCAATTCTTCGACAGTTCCATGTTCGTGATATTCGTAAGTCTAATTTGTGTGTACCAAACAAACATTTCCACTACCGCGTTCACCTCTTCCTCAGTAAATAATCTAGTTCAACATGGATCTCCTCGGTTCGATAATGAACTCGATGGAGAAGCCTCCATCGCTCACCGAGAAAGAACGTGACATTATGAAAAGTTCGTAAAAATTGTGTCGGATCACTTTTCTGTGCTAACCTAAATGTTCTTCCAAAATACATCGCAATTTGCTATGCCTAGATACATGACGATTTTCTTGTAGAACGTAAAGCTGAACATGAAAAACGTAAGGAGGCGGAGAAGGCACACTTTAAGCGTTTCAAAGAGGACATTGAAAAAAAATGCCAATCACATTTTGCCGACGAGAAAAATACTTACTTGAAATTTCAACCCATGGATCACATCTACAGAAGTATTATGTAAGTTGTGCTTTAAACGAGTATAACTTTTGAATGATAATAATTTGGATACATTTATTTACAGACATGAAATAGCAGAAGCGCAGGGGTTGATTTCATATGCTTTTGGTACGGATGGTGTGGACAGATATATTCGTATCTATCGAAAAGAGAATGCTCCTTGTGATGATGAGTTAACTGTTCGAAGACGAGGTGATCCATGGAATGAAGAATCCAGACAACGTCTTATCGAAAGTGTAAGTCATTATTTTTTACAAGTCCGAAAATAAAACAGAATTTACCAACACTAATCAAGTTCAAATCAAAATGACAATACTACGCTTTGAATTGTGCTATCTATTTTTGAATATCGTGTTTTGTAATATTTATTGCATGAAACTTCATAATTAATACTTGAAATGAAAGAGCAACACAAATGGTTTTACCTACAACTTACAACTGCTTTCTTGCGGACTTTGCAAAATGCAGAACACAGAAAGATGTTGCGGTGACGTCTAGAAAGTTTTCAGTTATTACAAGCCAATAAGCTTGCAGAACGCGAAAGCGTTTAAGTAATATGGTTCGAATTGCTCTTTCATATCATGAAAATTGAGGGACTTGAATGTTTGTATGTTAGCATAGACTAAACATTTCCGAAATCTGTTTTACAGAGAAAACAAGAACAATTAGAATTAGAAGAATCCACTAAACGTAAACGTGGCAAAGAAGAGAAATTTACGCCAAACAGTAACTATAAAGACAAATACGCCCACCTAATCGGTCAGGATGCCGCCTTGGAAGCCGCGAAGAAAACCGAAACAAACAGAAATTATGGATTCGGTAAGATTG
This sequence comes from Mimaenictus wilsoni, assembly GCA_027575185.1. Taxonomy (NCBI): domain Eukaryota; kingdom Metazoa; phylum Arthropoda; class Insecta; order Coleoptera; family Staphylinidae; genus Mimaenictus; species Mimaenictus wilsoni. Next base: position 27,867 of record JAODAC010002814.1, read on the forward strand.
CCAAATAACTGTATACTTGAAGTAAAATATCAAACGAGCAAAACTTTAGTCCCCAGTGAAAATAAGAAGGATCAGCGTTCTATCGAACAAGCAATGGCAGATATACGAGCAAAAAAACGACAGAAACTCAATCAAGAACAGGCCCATGAAAGCTCAACTATTCAACCTCACACCACTACCTTCACATCGACAAGTCATGCCACTTTTTAGGTATGAATACCTCGTGTGTATTATTGTATAATTAATTAATTTAGAATGTTTAAATGTATTTATTTTACGTAAAATATCTTATATGCTAATAATGACATTGGTATTAAACTATTTAGAGAAGAATCGATGTTACGATTTCTTATTAGTGCCAAGAGTCAAGGGGTAGTGACAACGATGTTGCATAATATTTCATTTTAGGGCGTATGTTCAGATTAATACAATTTATGTCGGAATTTTCGTAATTTTTTAATTTAGATTATGAATCATATTCTGTGCAGAATTTAAACCATTGCACTCGAATGGCGCCGATTCCGTACCCGGCCGGTTCATAGTAACAACTCGAGTGGCGCCGATTCGACGCCCGATCAATTCATAGTGCGCTTGAGTAGCGCCGATCTACTAAAAGTTAGCAACACAAATTACCTTGCCTTGTTGTTGAACGTTGCAGTTGAGTCGGACTATGGTCCGGTTGCCTATAGACAACCAACATGGCAAAACACTCGAACTGTCAATGATAGCTCGCAGACGTCGACCTTCGGCAACTTTAGCACTGAAGGTAACAAATGAAATTAGAATAAGACATTTCCGATGATTGCCGATGACCAATGACATCGTAGATCTTTATCGACCGTACTATTTCTATTTACGTCGGAAAGCGAGTTCCACTGCGTCTTCAGTAGCCACAAAGCTCGTCCGGAAGAAACCTCGAGTGCAAAGGTTTGAATTATAAATGTTTAGACCTCATAGTTACCTAGGTGTTTGCCCCTTAACTCCAAAATTATAAGAATAGAAAAATAATAAACTACAAATATTCGGTTGAGGAATACTTGGCAATGTTACGCTTTGTCGGTGAAATGCCCTGCGACAAAGCCGCGTTTTCCTTCTTCAGTTTGATCAGTCGTTCACAGGAACACTGGTTAGCCTTCTCATACTTCCCCTGAACATGATTCAAGAACATGTTGAGTAAAAAGTCAGCGTTTGACGTAATAAACTTTCTCATCTGTAAAAATACAGAATATCGATACTTTTTGCAAATACCAAATTTGTGACAATAGCAGAATTGTAATTACGTACTTCCGTTTGCGATTCCTTTCGTAAACTCTGCTCCACATAACGCACTTGGGCATCGAACACAGTGTACAACGCATCGTCGATGGTATGCAGCAAATCAGAGGTTTGTAATCGTAGACAGTCGTCCAATAACGCATTATACAATTTCGTGAATGCGATCGTATTCACAGTTAGTTGCAACCAACAATCGCCCGTTACGTACGACGAGAGATTCATCCCAAGTTCATTGTACTCGTTGAGTAGACGTGCAGTGGCCGATTTGGAGCGCATATCCATTGGGATCCATTTGTCATCAACAGCGCGTAATTTGATGGCGTCGATTTGTTTATCGCGAGCGTCCTTTATTGCACGCGAAAGGGGTGTACGTAGAGCACCGTCGAGTTGATAACAGAGATCAATTCCATATGAATACAACTGAAATTGTAAGTGAATGTAGTAAATGTTGTTCTTGAAAGTTGGGGTCTTATAATTACCCGTTCGCACTGGTAGCGTACTAAAGCAACGCATTCCGTTATAGAAGACATTGGGGTTTGGGGTACGAAAACTTGCTTAATAAAGTGGGTTGTAAATAGGGATAGTTCGCTACTTGCCCAGACAACATAAGCTAAAATATAAATTTTTAAATTAACTTAATGTTAGGTCTGAATAAGTTATTTCAAAGTACAATGTACCATCTATTTAAAAAAAATATGTTTACCAAATATTGTGGTTGAAGAGTAAGTTTACTTAGGTTAGATTTAAGTACATTATCTTTAGTTAGATTAGATATATGTTTACTTATATTAGGTTTACGTTAATTAGGATTAAGTTATGATTGGTTAAGATTAAGTAATTTCTACGTATCGAAATTTGAAAGAATCGTTACATTTTAATATTGATAAAATCGTCTGATATCCATAAAAACATAATATAAAGAAAAAGATTTAAAACATACCTGATGCACAACTTGGGGAATCCGGAAATGCCCTCAAAAATTCTTCGGTCATGTGGCACAAATTTGTAAACACAACACTCGACAAATACCGAATGTAGACCGTGATTGATCCTTCGCGTTTCACACGCTTACACTGGGTCTTCAACATGCTACTACACAACTTCAATAAAAGATCGCAAGACTGCGTAGAACATCCAAGTTGGTTCAGCAACCGTACCGCTCGTCTGGCTGCTCGCAGGCCACCTTGCAGGGATTTATTCGGATTTACCTCCAACTCTTTCATAAGGACTTCAATTAAATATACACTCCTTTGGTCAACCTACAGTTTAGAAATAATTTTATCAATTGGGTAAATAGATTATTTGTAAGTAATCTGTTTGGTGTAAAATGTTCTCATTTTCAATGATATATTACCTTTCGTTGGATATCTGCTAGAACGTGATCTGCCTGCTGGTTACTCCCCATTTGTACATTGCACGCATTTATATAATCTTTGGCTTTCTGTAGTAGTGTGAGGGCATCCTCGAAATGCCTCTGTGCCACGCATACGTCAAGCTCTTCAGGTACTTCTAGCAACCATTCGGGATGGTCAAAAACATCATCTTCTTCTTCATGTGCATTGATGTTAAGGCTTTGCGTGTCGATGGACGCAGCACGAGATGGTGATTTTTCAATGATAACGGATTCGCGTTTTTGTTGATCATGAGCGAGGCGTGTTTTCTTTGCTTGGTCGGATTTATCTATCCAATCTTTCTATAAATAAGAGATGCATTATATAATTGTATATATTTAGTAAGAAATGAAAGATGTTAAAGAAATAGGACTTACTTTACTCGCGTTACTTTTGCATTGGAAAAGTCTCGAATCTGGAAATGCTAACACTTTGAAGGCGAATTTAACATTGCCTAAATCTCGAACATTGACGACTGCAAGACTTCCTAGTTCATAATAAGCGTCTAATTTGTAACGTTTCCCAGTTTTCCTGTAACAACACAAGATTTGCAAGTAAATCAAAAGTTTGCAACTTATCCTTTGGCCAATTTTTACGTTGATACCAAAAAAATTCTTCATATTCGATAGAGAAAAAAAAACATTTTTACGAAACAATAGTTTCTAATCTAAATAATTAATTTTAATATGATATAAACTAGAATTGTCTGAATTTCGGGGAATATCGATAGTGGAAGTTATTAATTTGATAACCAATAGAATTATAAAAAAAAACTTACACTGGATTGGAACAAGCTAACATCAATCCCTCAGAGAACAGGAAACCAACGACACTTTTAATCGGTGTATTCTCAATAAAATCCAACTCCGATAAAAATCCTTCATGCAGAAGTGTAATATTAGGAGTATCAATGAACATCTGTAAAATATTTTCACATTTGTATTCTCGAGAAATCTGGCAGAGTTATCGACTTACTGCAGCTCCTTCGACTTTCTCTAAAACAGCAGCAATCTTCTGCCTTCGAATCTCCTCCTCCTGCTCTTCACTTTTATCTTCCTGAGTTGCAACTTCTGCCTCAACCGGCATAGACGATTCATCACCCAGAATACTCGTGTTGTACAAAGAGTTAAGAAGTAATCGTTGCTCAGTTAACAAATGTGAGAGTTGGTACATCTCACTTTCAAGATCTACAATGATTTTGAAAGGAAAATATGCAGATATATTGCCATCTTGAAACGGAAATTACGAGAAATAATAATTTTTATTTAACACAAAGAGAATTCAAAGGATACGAGAAATTTCTTTAGCAGTATCAATAAATTGCATGTAATTTTGGTAGACATTCTTCTTCAAATTATCATTGGTTTCCTCCAGGCGGCCGTGAATCTTCTTGCGAAGAATTACGAGCTCTTGCCCACCGATACAACTTTGAGAGACTTCTTTAACATCTGAAAAGTGGGTGTTTTTTTACTTATGTTAAGTAGTTTATGATCACACGATAAAAACAAGCCCATACATTTCTCTGGATTGAAATCCGAGGCACTAAAAGTTGATAGTTGATCAGACATTATTGTTTGTACTCCTAGTTTGAGATAAATATGAAGTAAAACTGGTAATTGTAAGAACTAAACTGTAAATCAAGAGAGATCTTTCAAGAATATTTTTACATATGATGTTGACGTTTATGTTTTCGCTGATTATAGAGTTGCCTATAGTTTGAGTTAATACACAAAGATATCTCTTTAATAACATTTTAATTAGTTTTTGAGTCAATAAAATCAATATATAATAATTTTATAAATATATTACATATATAATTATAAAATAATAAAACTTTTAAAGAAGACTAGAAGACTATGATACTTTGGTTGCCTAACCTAAATCTAGGTTCATTGCTCATTACGTATGTGCATAATTCCTGCTAGTCCTGCGCAATTTGCAAAACATTGCAATATACGTGTGTGAGTAATACGTGGGGTGGATTTGTTCGCTCGCTGACAAATAACCTGCTGAGCGCGGTGGTCCGCCTGTCACAATCAGTCGCAGGCACACCAATCCTGCGGGCTGTCGTCGTAACGGGCCACCCTTCTCATCATCGCACATAGTTTTGTTGTCGTCAACAGGCCGGGCCTGTGATCCATCAGCGGACCACAGCAGCCGCCCACAAGCGGATCCATTCAGTACCCTGGTGCGTCCGTCGCCTGCTAACGTGATGGCAGCCGAAATCAAACCAGCCACGCAGTCCAACGAAAAGTTCTGCACGACCAAGAAGCCGGCGCTCCTCTCAAAACTCGACGGAGGTAGCGACGTGATCAACGCGGCCGTGATCATCCCCGGCGAGGACGGCATCATCAGCGTCTCCGACGACAAGTGAGTCTGAGTCGCAATTAGCTAATTGCAATTACATGACATGACTGTTTTCCTACTATAGACTATAATCGTACGCATCGATAACATATCATATGCATGCAAATGACATGATTCCAGTTTTTAATTGGCCTTGTTTGATTGGTGTGCGTTTTTTCTCTACGTTTTAGGACAATACGAGTATGGTTGAAGCGCGACTCGGGCCAGTATTGGCCAAGTATTGTTCAATGTATGCCGAGTGGAGTCACTTCTTTATATTACACGGTGGAGACAAGGCAGTTATTTATCGGGCAGGAGAATGGAACGATTTCGGAGTTTTCGCTCGCAGCAGATTTCAATCGGATTATGCCTGTGAGAGAGTATCTGGCACATCAGGCGCGTATCACTGAGGTGATCTTCGCGCTCAACTGCGAATGGGTGCTGAGTGTTAGTCGCGATAAGACGTTCTCGTACAATTGCACGCAGACGGGTAGAAATATTGGGACGTTTACTTCAGAGGCATGGTGTACGTCTGTGCAGTAAGTACCTTTTTAAAGCATCTTTTCATGCTGATTACAAATCTGAAAACAATTTTACTCTATCACAAGTTTTCAAGATATGACCTTTTTATACCAAATCTTTTGCATTAAACCCCTGACATGTTTAACATATCAACTGATAATTTCAATGCTTTAAATTAATGTTGGATCCTAAGATGAACGCCGAAAGTTATTTTTATGTACCTTAAAAAGTTCGTTTTGAACGCAATTTTAGTAACTAAAAACCTAAATATTCAGATTCGACTCACAGACAAAACACGCCTTTATTGGGGATTATTCCGGGCAGATTGCGATGCTCAAATTGGCAAACAATGGTCCACAAGTTGTGACCACACTGAAGGGACACTCAGGATCAGTGCGTACGCTTGCATGGGACTCGGAACGCCAAATGCTCTTCAGTGGTTCTTTTGATCAGTCTGTGATTGTTTGGGATATCGGTGGTCAACAAGGCACTGCCTACGAACTTCAGGGACATCATAATAAAGTAAGTAGACATTTTAATTTATATCCATTCTTTATTAACTTTAATATCTCTTGAATATTAAGGGCTATCATACCAAAAAAAGTACAAAACAAACAATAGTTAAATTATTTTGGGTCAACACCTATTTTAAAGCCATAAACTTAAATAAATATGACTTATGACTCGCAAAAGGCAAAAGATAACATTTATCATACCGCGGAACGGTATGTTAAGTTACCGTATGTTTTTTAACCACCAACATAACTGATTTGCATTTAAATTACCTATTGTTGTTTAATAAATCTTGTTAATTTCCTTTCGTTCTAATATTCTTCAGGTATCTGCGTTGTGTTACCTAAACTCAACGCGCCAATTAGTCAGCGCCGGCGAGGATGGCGTGCTCGTATTCTGGGACATGAGCAAGCATCGTCGCGAGACGCCCGAATGGATCGAGTCGGACACGTGCCAGATGTGCGGGCGGCCATTCTTCTGGAACCTGCGCGTCATGCTCGACCAGCGGCAGCTGGGCATTCGGCAGCACCACTGTCGCCACTGCGGCAAGGCCGTCTGCGACAAGTGCTCAACGCCGCGACTGACCATTCCTGTGATGGGCTTCGAGTTCGCCGTGCGATGCTGCGAACCGTGTCACAACACACTTAAGGATTTAGAGTGAGTGGAATAGTATGGTATTTGCATAAGAATATATGTTACCAGGTATAATTAAGGATTAGTTTAGGTGTTTGTAATCAGTTTAGAGATAGATAATTGAAAATTATCTCTGTCATTACAAATGATTCCGCTGGAATAGCTTTATTTTAGGTGGGCATGTTTGAAATAAATGGTATGTATGAATGTCGAGTGCGTGTGTGTTAGTGTATGGTGTGGACATTTTAATTATTCTAAATAAAAAGCAAGTATTCCAAAAACTATATATAAAACTATAAAGTATATTTGGAATACTTGCCTGCTAGGCATTTCACAGAATACTTGTTTTTATCCAAATGCCAAATAATCATCTTTCGAACAACCTAATGTCAGAACTAGGACTAGAATATATTCAGTTCTGATTCGATGATATATCCCTTGATCAATGAGAATCAGCGGTTTGGTACAGCAAAATATGTGATATTCAAAATAATTCTAATAATAGTTCACGAATATATTTGTTCAATTATGGGTATGTATGGCTAAAACAGCATAAGCGGCGTAACTGTTCAAATTGGACATACGTGTATTCATGTATAAAAATATACTCTATCCGGTAGAATAAAATTTGTGATTATTTTTTCAGTCGACCGTCAATGGCTACTTTTCACGATGCCAAACACAGCATAGTCGCAATGTCTCTGGACGAGACACGCAAGAAGCTCGTCACGGTCGGCCACGATAAACTCATCAAGATATGGGATATCTCCGCTTTGCTCTAATGTTCGGCCGCGCATTCGCCACTTGTCAATCTGTCATCGTTTGTGCGCATTCAACTTACATCCGCATCAACACAATACACAACACCGGACACTTGAACGTGATTTCTATCAAAACTGTTAATAGCGCCACTCACATAGCGAGATAAAGAGAAAAAAAAGAAACTACAAAAATAACGATAACTATAGCGATTTACGAACTATTACGATATACTAACGAAGAAACAATGAAGAAAATGAGATTTGATGATAGTGTATGTTTACTATGTTATTAACTAAAGATTATATTTGTTTATATATAAATTTGTATAGGGCGTCTTGATCGAATCGAATGCTAAAAGCACACCACTTCTTGTTTCGAGCGCTATTATTATTATTATTATT
>JAODAC010002825.1:0-35692 GCA_027575185.1 Mimaenictus wilsoni
AATTATAGGAAGACGGGAAATTAAATGAAGATTAGATGAATATTTCGCATTCTAACACCTGTATAATACCATGCTAAACATACTAATTTTTTTACGTCAACCCTTTCTTCAATTCTTAAAACACATTTAGTTTCCATTGCATTAATTAAAAACAACAAGTGCATCCCTCGGAAAACCACAAAGTGCCTTCGCTCGATCAATTCAAACACGTCTTCACGCTAATTAACAGCCCGGCGCGCCTTCTGTGTGGTCCTAATGGGTATTTTCGGCATTTAAACCATTTCACCCTTTTCATTTGCTCTTCCTGGGTTGATAACTCGACTTTTTTCATCTTCATTACATTGAAAAAATATACTCGTTTCTAATAACCGTCTAATTGACTTATGCCTTATTTGTCTTTTTTGGGAATGAATGTAAAAAATGGAAGCTGCATTCAAGATAATCGGTTTCATTATAGACTTCGAAGGCACTTTATCTATGAAAATAAAACAATCACACACCGCACGTGCTCATTTAAATTTTTAAATTAGAATTCGAATTACTGACGTTCTTATTAGGCAGCATTGGGAGATTTTTTGCTAGAGGAAGTTGTTTTTTACGCATATTTTCGTTAGGGCTTTGCTTGTTGTCAAGTCACCACGGTCGCTGTGGTGCACGTTGAAATGGGACAGGTGAACAAGTAAGTAACAAGTAGCACGTGTCAGCCGGAAAAAAATAACGTTCGAGATGACAATCCAATATTCACGAGGAAGATTTATGAGGTTATTGTTTTATGGTGGAACCCTTACATTTCAATATATGTTAATAAATTTTAATTCAACTGGAAGACAAAATGTTTGTATAATAATTCATTCAATTGCAACTGCTCACGATTGAAGAACTACTTCATTTCGACACATTTTTTGCTTCATCCAGAACAGTGGTATTACTATTTGCTGTCAGGGCCAAATCCGATTATCATTATAAACGGAATGGTTGCTTCAATGCAAGGTCCGCCTGGATAATCCTGTGGCCTCGTCGCAAAAGGAAGTTATCAGGGACTTTGAGCTCTCATTGGCAGGCCCGGATAAAATTGACTGGCGGACCATAGTTTGGGCACCAATGGTGTTGGAAAAGGAAATGAGAGGGCGATCCTGGGATGATAGCTGTACTTTTATAGATACAGTTTTATAGATGAGTTATTGTTTGTGTTATGTTGTTATTATTTATTGAATTTTGTAAGTGTGTAATTGTTAACACGGAGGCTGGGATGCCAGTAAAGGTTATGCATATAGTTTAGGCACTTCTGATACAGTAGCTATAAATAGGATGACAATTGAAGCTCCAATTTTGGATCCCTTCCTCAACTTCCGGTTCAATGGTTTAGAGAATAAAGTTATATTATGTTATCGGTTGCAGTTACAACTAACAACTACATGTAACCAATCATATTGTGCGATTGGTAGTAGTGCTCATTGTGCACCAAGTTGGCTGGCTGGAAAATTATAAGAGCGTTATCGGAACGCGCACGGCCAACCGAATAAACTCATAATGTATTTACCATTGTGTGCTCTGATATTTATTGCTCGTAAATACGCGTTAGAGCCGCTCTACTGCAAAGGAAGCGCACGGCGTGCTAAATCATGCAAAGTCGCATGATTTCTCATCTCGACTACATCTCTCGACGCTCAAAAGCGCATCCTCCACAACCTACAGCATGTACACATAAAGTCAACATCTCTCCTGTAACCTCTTGGAACGTGTATATTTAAATTTATGCCTTGCTACATCTTTTCTGAAGGTGTGGTATTGCATTTCGGCCAAGAATTAGCGTATTATGTTGTAATTCATGCGGATTTCTGCCGCTTCTGTTGCGAATCTGCGCGCATAACTTAAGTCGCGCATTAGTTGTGGGGCCCCGCATTATTCTCCGTACTGCGAAAGGATTTGTGACGTTATTTACAACTTTATAGTCACGCACCGCGGCGAATCCATCGTCAACAATGGTGACGCGAAAAACGCACGAGTTATTTCCCCTTCTTGTAGGGCGTCTTCATTCCTCATTTCTATAATTTGCAATCAACAATTATCGAAGATGGTAATCTTCATGTTTACGATGACCAGCGAGCCCATAAATTCAGAGATAATTCACATCGAACACGGCCGGAGAATTTCCTCAAAAGTAAACACACTTGACTTATAAATTTGGGAACTATTTTCGAAACTGCCTTTGAAAAATCACAGCAGTGCAATGACCCACGACGTTCGAAAACAAGAATAGAGAATTGAAAGTGGATTACAACCCCTTTTACTTGCATTCTTTTCAATAGAAGAATGAAAAGCATCAAAGGGTTGAGCGGCAACATCTTTGACTTTCACCTCCACCTTCAAGTTCGGATTAAATAGTCGAAAAGGGGATGATATTTCGTCATTATACCGACAAATTGTATAATGTGGCGTCCCTCAGCGCGTAATAGCAGGGTGTCTCCCGATTGTATACCCTTGGTAGAGGAATTCACTCAATTAAAAACAGCCGTACATGAAAACCACCGAGATACATGATAAAAAATGCCTTGAATCGTCGCATCCGTTTCTTTTCGGTAGGCATATCGTGTCTAAACAAATAGACCAAATGTCATGCCGCAGGGGCGTTGTCATAGAAGGATGGGATGATATCAGATAGATCTCAATGATCGAATGACAGGTGCATCGAGGTGCGATGAAGTGACAACAACCAACACTAACAAGAAAAAACTTCCATGAGAAAGAGAAAGGATTTAATTCCACGATTCCAACAATTTTATGCATAATGGCCGGTTTTTTTATCCATTGTTGGTTTTACTCAATTTTTATTGATTCTAATTACATTAAATTGACCCTTAACTCAAATTTATTCTATTGATAAAATATTTCGAATGCTTATTTAATTCATGAGGTTAATAAATATTTTACGGACTTTTTTATTGGGAAATCTTGGTACTTTGCACCTGCATTCCACTAAGGAGTTCCACTTGTAATTTATTTTAAATTCTTCACAAAAAAATCACAAAATAATTATATTTACCATCCTCCAATATATACATATACCATTCGACTCTGAATGAAATTTCCATAAAGTTTACTATAATAACATCAACAAAACTTTCCATTTTTATTCACAGTTCCCTTATTTCTTGAAGTATAAATCATGCCCCTATCGATTCAGCGTGAAAATTACTTAAACTCCTGCAACAGGATATATTCTATGTATGTAATCATATATTAATCGATTCAGAATTAAATTTGTCACCAACTAGTGAAACCGTCATTCCAATTAATTGTCTAGAGTAAATGTTACAGATTGTTGAAGAACCATTTATGCAGACATATCCGGAGGATTTTGGAAGCATATCGAACTATATCAGCCTTCATAAATGGCACTGCCCTAGCAGTTTGAAGTTATATTCACGCTGAATCGATTGGTGTATGATTTATAATCCTAGCAATACGGGAAATATGAAAAAAAATGAAACCTAATGAATGAAACCTATAACTCGATATTTTTTGGAAAAGACGTTTTTTTACACGATAATTGCCCAAAAGTTAAGCGTAAATATGTATATCAAAACAAACAATATTTAATGAGGAATCGATCTGTACAAGAATGGGCATTCTATAACTTGCAGATTAGAAAATATTTTAGAACAAAGTTTAATTTCACGTTTTAGTTCCTCACTTTGCCAGTACGTGGTACCGGTCGTGTCCTTTTAATTTTCTTACAATTAGTTTTTAACTTCCTGAAAAACGGTGACTAAAATAAGAAATAAAAATCAATGTTGCAGACGTTCTGTAGCAGTGTATAGAAATTTAATATGCGTATTCATGCATGGCGTTTGGTTGTGCGTGGTGCGACTGTGTTATTAATTTATTGTGTGACCCCGGGGCGCAGCTCGCGCCGCTCTTTGTGCGCCTCGCATCATTTTTTTTTCTGTTTCGCGTTCATAAACGAAGAAAGTACAACCACTTATTACTATTAACGGCGTAACGACCGTATGGACAAAACTATGAATAAATTAATAATACCGCATGCACGTGCTGCCACACATTTTACATTTAAATTAATATTGGGGCACACAATTCGACGATACCGCCCAGTTGTATTTGTCGGCGTTGCGCCGCGTAATGAACATCGACTTTATTTAAACACCGCTTAACATATTCATTATCACACGTGAATTAAAAATGTTGTCAGATTGTAAAAATTCATATCCTGGAAGAATACACTCAAAAATCTGACGCAAAACCTAACTAATTTTGTATTAACGCAATTAACTCAATTCTTGTACTCTTGTTTAGAATCGGATAATTTAGTCACATGACTGGATTGTTTTTGTCATTTGTACATATGTTTGACGTATTTTCGATATTTGCGTTTAGTGTCGCATTCGCATGCTGAACAATTAAGCGACGAACTTTACCAAATTGGCCGTAATTGGCATACCGAAACAAAAAGCATCTTACGCAACATACTCGCTGAGCAATTTTGCGTTGCCACATCGAAACACTGCGCACAACAAGCCAAACACGCACATTCGGAAACTATGTCCAAAATTATAACAATCACCCAACTATTAGGAACCATGGTAGCATAATCATTTTGATAGTGTTGCCAATGGAGTGAGTTTTGTCACTAATTAAGCCAATTGGTATTTTCACATTACATAAATGATTTGAAAACGACGACTTAAAGGAGCTTAGTTTAAATTGCTGCATTTTTATAAGTTGCGTTTAAGCGCTTGACCGCATAACCACATGATAATTACAAATATGAAATAAAATATGGCGTTTCCTGCTGGATAAATTGACATGCGATGGATTCCTAGACGTGTACATTAAATTGTCAATCTTCTACTTAATTCTTGAAAATGATTGCATCGGCAAAGCGCACTTTCCACGCGAACTTATGCAAAGTTAATGATTTCGGGCTCCCGGGTTTCCTTTCGCTATTGGCGGCTGTTGGTTAGAAAATGGCTGCGTCGAAGGATAATTATCTCTGGAATAACGCCGATTACGTGCGCGAGTTTGAGTTTCTAACATTTGCGCGGCAGCGACGTACCACATTTTTTGCAATAATTAGTTACTTGCTTCCATTTGAACGGTCGGTTATTCCAGCACAACGCAGTTGAGAATATATTTTGCGGAATCGATCATGATCACGCGAACTTAATGCGTTAATACAGCTTCTTGTCCGCGTTATCCTGCAATTCTTGTCCGATTTGTCTAACTCAGGCGTCGAAGAACCTGGCTAAATTGCCTCAAGTGCTGCAGAAACATTGACATTATTTTCAATAATGACGGTTTCAAGATATTACTATTACAGTAAGATATATATGAATCATGCATTATTTATTATTAACATGATAATTCATTTTCATGGGGAGGGCTGCCCTCTCTGGTTGATCAACCATGATTACATTGTTCTCATTCAACAAAAATCCACTAACAATATAATAAAATGTCAAATCTTCTATGTTGATTACCAAATTTGTAGTTTTAGCAAATACATGTTCCGGTACGGAAACTTCCATTTAATGTTCTTAATAATTATTATTATCGGGCACAAACCAGGAAAAGGTATGGCATGTTTAACCCTGTTTTGGGTTTAGAAGTTTCGACAACATGTAAGAACAAGTTGCAATAATCTGCCGAAATGTATTATCTTCACTTCAATTTGTATAGTCTCTAAAACTAAATTTATTTACATTATTATCCTTATAAATCCCTGCTACCGATGTGATAAAATATTAATGATAACAGTTACGCAATTTTGGCCTTAGAGTTGAAATACCATCCGCGTTTGCAACGTGAATTTTGTTTCATCACTTGATCTAGTCAAATAAAGGTTTAACCAAATAACCTTTATTTGACTTGACACTAGGCCTGTTATGAATACCCAAGTTTGTACCGTAACTCTGGGTTGCTAGTTTTTTGGAATAATGTTATACCGTGTTTGCTTCGAGTTTGAATACGTTCGAGTTCAATGATATACGTATATACGAAAAGATGCTACATATACGAAAAGATGCTAAATGATAGTAAATTGTACAACGAGCATGGGGTGCTACCAGTTTCCACGAGGATATGAGAAATCCCCTTCGGCTCGTGCTGTAACTCAGGCGAGTGTAGAAAGGGCATTCCATGCGTATTGTACACTATACTATCTTACGATTATTATGTGTGAAAATAATAATTTCTTAATCACAACTGTACTGAAATGTGTACATTATACAATAGGAGTAGAAAAACACCTATTCGAACCCGGATTGAAGTTAAAACCGAATTGAAAGAACATATGTTAATAATGACTAATTGTAATCGAGGAAACAACTGCAAAATTTAGTTATTGATTAAAGGTTTTAAAATAATATTACGAGCAACCTCTGTTACCTACATCTCAAACTTGGAAATGTTTCTGCAAGATCTTACAGATTTCTTACTTCAGTTCTTAAACTGTATTTAAGATGTCGCCACACTAGGAATATCATTCATCTAAATTCCTCTAACAAGGAGAATCCACACCCGGACAAGTTTCGCAAAACTAAAAATAGTGTCGGGTACAAGATTTTTGAAATAAATGATGGTGAAAATCCTAGGAATCTGATTCGAGCGCCAATTTACGCTATACGTTCATAACGTGAGTAAATTGGCGCTCGAATCAAAAGTTTAACAATTATTTTCTCGGAAACTATCTGGTAGTGCTTCCTAGAATTTTCACCATATTTTTTTCAAATATCAGGTTCCTGACACTATTTTTAGTTTTGCGAAACTTATTTGACAGGGAGTGGACTCTGAAAACCTATTCCCAACTGAATCTATAGTATCACGCTATAAATGTTATATCACTGTAAAATTATAATTTTTATCTCTCAACACAGTGTCAGCAACATTAACAATTATTTTCTATTGTCCAGCTTTGAGCTAATACAACTTTGAGAACTATTTACAATATAATACATAAGTAAAAATTACTAGTCACTACAATGTTGATCATAGATGAAAGACAAATATATTTTACTATATTATTGCGTACTTTGTTTCATCATTGGATACCTCTGAATTTTCTTTACACAATTTACGACATGCGGAATAGCTAATATAGCCAAACGTAAATTTTATATAATAAGAACTCCAACATTTAATAGTAAGACACACAGATACAACTCAAGTTGCCAAGTAATTTTCTTAACAAGAACCGTCATAACCGTTGCGAGTAAGAAAACACTATAAAGGTATAGAGTGAGTGGTAACAGAAAAAGATTACAAACATATAGGTTTTCATTTAACAGAGGATATTTAACAGACGATATTAACAAAAAATACTTGGAACTAGGATGCAGAACTTTTATATGCGTTTAATATTAGAGCTTTGTATACAAAGTACGTTTTTGAGTATTATTTCATTTACGTTGGTTCCGCATCAGACTCAGATCTCAATTTGTTTCATTTTAAGGCACGTAATCACAATGATACAATCAATAAACATTAAATAGATGCAACAAGTGCAATTACAATAATATACATTTACAACTTGTTTTGAAAATATATCTTTATACGTACTCTTTAAATATATGTTTCTCTTTTGTGTCGACAGAGAGTGCCTTCACGTATATAGCTAGTTAATTTACATAAAAAATTTACAAAAAGGAAAACTTTGTTCACATTCATACTGATATGTAATAAATTACATTCACTCTTCTTCGCTCATTTAGCACTATGTGGCAACAATAAAATTTTATATACACTTCGACGCCCTTCAACAACGTTTAAAAACAATATTCCAATTTGTTGTGCTTCTCAACGTCGTTTCTCTAATGTTCAACTCGAATGCCATTACTAGTGCAAACAATGTTGGCAACTATTCATTACACCTCCACACCCCGAACGCGATCAACAACATATTCGAAGCGGGCAGGTTCCTCGCTATTCTGGCTCGTTTCAACACCGTCAGCCTTATCTCTAATTTGTTTATTGTCTTTGGCGTCATCGTCGGCATTGGCACGTACGTCCAGTGTCGACGTGGACGTCGAACACATTGGATAATCCTGCAAATCCTCGAACAGCTCACGAGTCGATGTGGTAGCCATCGCAGGTGGCAACATATCGTCTTCTTGGTGGCACTGGTCAGAAGGCAAGAAAGGCACATTCGTACTCAAGTTGGTGAAAAACGCCATTTTCTCTCTGAAAATTAGATATTATCGTAAATATAATTTGCGAACGTCTTTTTTTTTCTATATTCTCGACGATGTGAATGTAGCACAATACATACTTGAAAGAAATTACGTCGGGTTTTCCATTGCCGACCTTGGTTTTCCGCAGTTTATAGATTTCTTTGGAGACTTTCTTCAGTAATCGATCAACCCTCTTCTCACCGGACCTGCCGAACCGATCATTCTCCGCCTGCGCGACTAGATTCAGAAAATGTTTATCTTCAAGGACCCACGCAGCCATATCAGTGTCCCCATGATCTCGAGCCTTCTCTAACTTCTGCTTCAGCCCGCGAAGCTGCGCCAGGTCTTGCTCGAGCATCATCAGCCGTGTGTGCTGTGCCTGCAAATCTAGTTCGAGATCAATCGATGTGCGCGCTGTTGTAGGCAGATGCTGCGTTTGGCTCTTCCTCGAAAGAGTGGCCATAGAGCCAGAATGTTTTCGGAAGCGTAGACTGCGACGCTCGACCGCATTTCTTTGGAATGGATTGCCACCGCGTCGATACAAAGGCATTGCACTATCACTATCGCTGCGATTCAGCTTACAGATGTACTGAGACTTACTGACCGCCGCACTTGGAGTGAAGGTCTGGGAACGCTTGATTGCGCCTCTCTCCTCGGCAGCACCACCGGCAGCCAACTTGATCTGCTTGGCATGATCCGGCTGGAAGGAACATTCAGTGTTCGTCTGGGCGTCAGAGTACTCCAGGCAGTCTTCGTCATGTTCGTGCTCTTGGCAGCAGTCCTCCGGAAGCGTCCCAAGTGCATCAATATTGGCAGCCAAGAACGCCTCCACATCTTCCTCATCGTCCTCATCGTCATCATCCTCATCGTCACTTGGTTCATCATTACCATACTCAAATGCCTCAAATGCGATGTCTATCGCTGGAAGACATTCTTGGTTGCGCGTGAGTGTTGAAGTTTGCGATGAGATGATTGTGGAATCATCCGAACTCTCTTCTTTCGCCCCACTAATCTTCGACCGGTAACCTATACCCAAGCCCATAATGTCCGAGTCAGACTTATCACGATAGAGAGAAATATCCGATTCTTGCTTGAGATGCGAGAGTCGCGTTTCATCATCGCTAGGATCCATATAGTGGAGTGAGAGGATATTATACCACTTTTGCGAGCTGTTTTCAGGATGGTAATCAGCTAAACTTACTTGAGCGCAACCCTATAAACCAAACATACAACAATGAAGTAAAACTACAATAGATATGACCTTAAAATACTTACCACACAAATTTCAGGTCGATTTTCCGATTTACACCACACATTAATTTGTAGTGTTTTCGTGTGAATTCTATTTGGTGGAATTGATACTTTAAAAATATCCCCGAAGGTTGGTCTTCGGAGATCTTTCACAGCATTTGTCGCATAGACAACTGAACGTGAACTCGGGACTAAGATTACTTTAATATACCTAAAATAATAAATAATTTTTAACGAGGCGTCCATAGGAGATTATTATTAACTTACACTTCAGAGTCTTCAGATAATGTAAGGGCAGTCAAGTTTCTCGCCCGTTCAATACATATCGTCAAAATATTAGATGCGAATATATATCGGAATTTGATTTGTACTTGGGCAGTCTCGATAACATCATTGGCATCAAAGAATCCACTAGCTTTATTTTTTCGATTCGAAGCTTCGAAGACACCACTATCACCCGCGACCGATTCATCACTTACCGCAGCACTCACTGATCGCGTATTCGTCCCCGACGAACTTGTCCGGCTTAATGTAGCTCCTTGCAGTCCTTCGTCGTGATCAGACATAGGTGGGGGTGTTTCAGAAATTGGTGATAAGGGCGGATCAGCCGTGCCTTCATAGGAATGCCTCGCAGCGGGCTTGCCCAATCCCGAACCTTGCGACATATTAACATCCAGCAAATCGGAGTGCGACGGCAACCCCAATGGCAACCTGTTGCTATAGTCAGAAAGTAGGGGATTCGAGATGCGCAGATCAGCAATTCGTTCGACCATAGCAAAGTCAGATTGTAGCAATCGATCTCGCTCTATCTGGTCATATGCCGGAGGAGGGTTGTTACATTGCACATTCTCGTACATCGGCGAAATGGGCGGTGATACGGATGAGAGAGAACTGCGTGGCGAAAGCGAAGGCTGAGATCGGCCCGTCGAGGGCGTGTGTATTATGCTATCGCTACCCTTAAGCAATCGCTCTACTCTCCGATGCAGGTCGACCATGTCCACTGGTTTATCCACAAGTGTCGTCGATCCACTGAACTGGGGCCCGCCGTAGATGTCCGTAAAACTGAGGCCAGAACTCAGCGAGCCTTTGCTACTGGTCGTCGACAACGAACCAAGACTAGAACTGCTACTTGCCGAAAGTGTACTGTGAGAGAGGCTCTTCAGCTGAGATTCCAGTTGCGTCATCGAGCGCAGAGCATCTCGCAACTGTTGCAGAAGTAACTGCTTCTCCTCGTGTGTCCGCACACGATCAGCAATGGTCCTATTCGACATTTCGAGGGCTTTATTTAACTCCTCCTCCAATTTTTTGCACTCCAATTGAATTTCATTCATCTCTTCTTTACTTCGTGTTCGTGGAGTAATACTCCGCAATTCCCGAAGAAGCTGTTCCTTCTCCTGAAACAGAA
This sequence comes from Mimaenictus wilsoni, assembly GCA_027575185.1. Classification (NCBI taxonomy): domain Eukaryota; kingdom Metazoa; phylum Arthropoda; class Insecta; order Coleoptera; family Staphylinidae; genus Mimaenictus; species Mimaenictus wilsoni. The sequence continues at coordinate 10,843 of JAODAC010002825.1, forward strand.
GTAATCGTTCCTGATCTGATTCCACCTGTCCTGGTTGGACCTTCTCCTCCAAGTCGGCTAATTTTTGTTGAATATGCTGCACTGTCTTCCGTGCTTCGTCGTATTCTAAGCGTTTTTTCGCCATCTCGGCCAACCGCGTTCCAATGGGCACTAACACACAAGATAATTCTGTTTGGGATGCTGTGCTAAACTTTTCTTGAGGTAAACTTAACGTTGACACATCCGGAGAGCTTTCCTCGCAAAGTTGTAAACGAGTGAGGTCGTCCTTTAACTTAGCAAGGGATTGCATCAGCTCAGCTCGCTCTTTCTCTCCCAACGAGAGTGATTTTTGGATATTTCTCAACTCTGTCATGATTGCCTGAGCTTCTGTAATATTGTAACATGTTCCTTGACTACTGTTCAGTTTATGCTCCACACTAAATACGAAAAGAGAGGATAAACAAATTGGGTACACGTTTTCCTACAGGCAAAAATGATGAAACTTACTTTGATAAGGTGTCCACGCCTCGTTGTGTGTAGAGCATTTCGGTCTTGATACGTTCCAGTTCCGACTTCAACCTGGACACTCTATTTTTGGCCATCGCAACATCGGACTTGAGCAGGTCCGGATCATATTTTGTACTAACGCTACTTGTAGATGAACATACTGCGGGCATGAATGTATAATTAGCATAATAGTGTTTTTGTTGATAGCCATCTTGAAGATTACTTACAGCTAGTTCGCGATGTCGTCAGAGTAGCCAACGCGTTGTTCAAGTGGTTATACTCATCCTGGGCCAACATTAATCGTTGCGACTTTACTTCATAAATGTCCTTTTTGAACTGTAATAGAAAATACAATTTAGGTGGTTTAGAAAATTTATCGCAAATATATTTGATTCATAACAAGTATGTGTATAATATAATAGTAGAATATTTCACTCAGAATGTCCTCAATAATTAACATGTCTACGCACCACAGATATTAGAACTTACTAATTCATATTCATATGGAATACGTTGATGGTGTTTTTGTGGACGGTGATGATTTTGGTGATAATGATAGTGCGCATTGGAATGTTGTTCATATTGATATTGATATGCAGCATAGTCGCGAAAATTTTGAAAGTCCCGACGTTGGTTCGCGATCACATAAGAAGCGGGTAGTGTTTGGTAAGCGGGCGTGTTGGCGGCAGGCGGCGGCACGCTGGAATGCAGTGTGGCGGGCAACGTGTGCACCTGCAGTCGATCGGCGGGCAGCCGCACGTAGCACCACATCTCTCGCTGGACGCGCTGCTCTACTCTCGAATGTTTCGGTGCTCACTGGCCGGAGACTGTGCAAGGCACGGTGCGCACGCGAGAGGTTTCCCGGTCCGGCGGATACTGAGCCGGCCGAACCGGCCTTGGTCCGTCCTTCGCACCCCGGTCCGGGCCACTTTAATTTCCGTGTGTGCATTCCACGAGTTCACAGCCTCGGGCCAGCATTGTGTGGCATTTCAAAGGATTCACGTAGCCCGACCTCTCCTCTCTACCTGCGCGCGGATCGCGCTCGTGATGTGCGCGGAGGGACGGCGGACCCAATCGCGCGGGTGCCCGAAGAGGGCCGGGGCCAGCTGCGCCAGCACACATTGCGAGGAGAACCCTTCGACCAGCTCGACTTGCAGTCGTTTTGCTCCACCAGCCGCCCATTTGCCCATTCTTCATGCACACTTCGGCAGGCGCGCGCCAATCTGCATGCATCCGTGTGTACCGTTGCACCTTGTTGTTCTTGTTCCTTCTGCGCCGCAAGAGCGAGAGTAAGTTAATCGCGTCGCACTCGGTACAGGAAAAAAATTCGCGAGACTCAACAACACGCGCCACGAAAAATAAACCGCGAAGAAATTGTTTGCCAATGCATTTATGCAATTCGGGCCACGGGCGCGCATGCCGGCCACAGCACACGTTCTTCGAGGCCGCGCTGCCCACAATCAAAGGCAAACGTAAATTACAGAACAAGAAATGCAACAGCGTTGCAATCAAATGACGGCAGAAGTTTACAAATTACCTAAGAGCGCAGAAATTTCGAACGTACAAATTGATTTACTTTGATCAACGTTGTTTACGACTTGTTCCACTGGAAACCTCCGTAGATACAAGCAGGAATCAAAAAATCAAAGAAATTACCAAGTTGATGTAATTACAGCGAATGGCTCCATTAGGTCGGACGCACTAAAGGAGATCTCCACAAATCTCGAGAAAACCTAGCGGATCATTTTCTCTTTTTTAATTGTGGTCTAATTACTACGTATATACTTTGCGTACAAAAAAAAACTCAGTTCAGATTGCTGTAATATTACAGTAACATGTTTTACTTTTGCCTAATCGCCTGTGTACGAATACTAATGGACCCAGTCCAAAATTGAATGAATTAATCAAAGTTGGGAAATTTGTATAGAATGCATGGAATTCGTGTATCTTTTATTGCGTTGATCCCTCTTCGCGATGCAGCGTAGTTCTTTGTACGTTCATTATATAACAAGCCTTGCTCCACGTCCTCTCAGAAAAAGGCGCGCGCGCGCACATCTGCATCTTGCCATCGCTGACACGAAGCCACGGAAAAAAGCCACCAGCCAGATAAAAAGATGCATACAGCGAAACGGCAAGAGAGGCAGACGCACGCACATCCACCGTGGAGAGGCCTATGATAATGAAGCGAACCTGTTGATTTAGGATGGAAGGAAAGAATGCGCTCCGCACGACGGAGATCGTGTCGGTCCGGCTGTGGAATGCGACGAAGCGGCGACCATGGCAGGCCAGAGACGTGCGGGAGAGGGCGGTCGAGCAAGCGCGCGCGAGCTTCGGCGGATCGTGCGGTGTAACACAGGTAGCAACTGCACAAGATACACACAATGCGCTTACGAGGAGTCACAAAGAGAGCAAAAGCCATAAAAAGCGCGCGGCACCAGAGTGCCCCCCCGCGCCGTCTAGGCTACAGTAACGACTTGGCAGAGAAGAGGCAGCAGGCAAGCGGACAAGCAGCAGCAGCCCGGGCAGTTAGACATGCAGGATTTGCGAGTTGGTACATTTGGTATTGACAACACACAACCTAGCCGGCAGCAAATACCCAAACCAGGAACAACATAAATACTCCGCACACAGAAGCAGGACTCGGCCTAACTATCATGTACGGCAGTTTTTGATTAGCTGATCATACATAATTGATATAAAGAAGAAGCCCCGCTGAAGACACGTCGGGGTCATTTGAATAAAAATGTTCATATTCCACTGTGTACTGTTTTGTTCGGGCTACCTGCACGCCTGCTGTTAAGCTGTCTCTTAAATATGTAATATGTATATAAATTGTCAGGCAGCAGACACATAGTTGGCTGCATGCATAGTCATTCTTTTCTCTTTTTTTGTGATATCCAACCGCAGATGAGGTAGCAGCAGCATCAACAGCATCTCCGTGGAATGCGTAATATGGTAGCCTCTTACTCCATATAATTAAATAACTCGACAATTTTTTCCTCTGACATGAAAATACGATGCTGAGCAGTGAACGTGTGTCTTGGCAATTGTAAGGAAGAGCGAGTAAATTGGTCCTGCGGCGATAGACGCAATTGGAATGCGTAACTCGCGACAAATATTTCCTCTTCGACTGGTACCCCAGATAACATGATAAAATGTAAAATCACTTCGCTTCGATGCCATTCCATTATTTGTTACATCAAGTTCTATTAATTGTTGACAGTCTTCAGGGTTTATCCCCTGACTGGTTACTGACAAGTTATACAATAAAATAAAAATTGAATTGCATCCATATTACGACAATTATAACATTGTTCTTCTGAACAGCTTCCTTAAAACAATTGGTGCATACACAACAAATGCTGTTTTCGTGGGACATTTTCGAAGGTGTAAGTTATCATCAGTCGTGAGTTGTGATCCTACACGTCTTGCACGACGACCTGGACACGAGGGACCCCATAAACTCGATGGTGTATTATTTTGACAGGCGCTCGCGCGCCAACAACAGCAAACCAGGCGTCGCATTGCGCCAAGGTGCGCGCGAAGCTCTTAGTCGCGGGGGTCAACGCTGGCTCGTGCCATCGAGAGTTGCCACTCAGGAATGTCGAAGTTGTCGGATGGCAAAAAAGCGCGCGCCGAAATAAAGCCAAATAAACATACAAAGCTCACGAAGGCCTCCGGCTCAAGAATAAATAGGGTTCTCCTTCCTGAGACTAAACGCTATTGCTAAAGCGATGACAACCTCAAATGGTGAAATCCCAAATTTATCAATGAATACGTATTTCACGTAAATTGATAATTACGATAATCAAAGCACAAAGGAGAATACAGACAATTGATAAAGCAAAAACACTTTCTTTCATCGCCAGTTTGAGTTTTACGTAATTCGGGCTTCGTGCAGCTTGTGCTACGCTTTGTGCAAGTTCATGAAATTGACATATCAGTCATTCAAATTCTTCTGCTCCACGCTCGCGCAACTAGATTTTATACATACGCCCGGTTTGTAGGTCAATAAACTTTTCATTACCTGCCATGCAATACATGCCACGAATCCTCATTTGTCGGAATTGGGTTGATTATGCGACGACATGTCCGTCATCGTTAGGGGATAAAAGTGGCTTAATTCATGACAAGTCACAATTGCTACACGGGGTATGAGGCCGCATTGAAAATTAATATCAAGTACTAGGCGTTTAGCACCGGTAATACAGAGCGCATCAGCATAAAATGTAAATGAAAGACCATCAGTGCAGCAGAAAAGTGCTTCTTTTACGACGAGATTACCGTGATTGTATGCTCAATGCAATGAGCCCTGCAGCAATATATGTAGCTGTAGGTTACACACAAAATGGATGGCATTGCGATTTCCCACGTGTAGGTAGATGGAAGGTCAGGAAAATCACTCGCACGACGAACGCGATTACCTCCATCTCAAGACGACCATTACCATGACTCCTTCGGTTACAAATCTTCATCTTAAACACACACTTCAGCATTCCATCACACCATAAATGCGGGGCGTAGTTTTGATAACCGGTTACATTTCTGCAAATCGTATACACAAATCCTTGCAGATATTTGCAGCAATGATGGGGATCGCGAATCGTAAATATGCACGCCTTCTAATGGCATTCAATAAAAACGCCCCTCCGTTTCTAAAGTATTAAAAAGATTACGAAGAGGTTGTGTGTATTCCAATAATCAGCAAACTTTCCAGTCGGAGGGGCAAAACATTTCAATTTACAAATTTTAAGTTTTTAAAGAGCCACTCATATTTTGCAATATCAATATCCCTAGCCGCCCTCCATTGGAGAAAAATATATAAGAGGAAACACTTCCCACCTATCCGCAGGTTGCCGACAACTGATCTATTCGAAACTACACCGGAAATAATATTGGGGGCAATAAAATATTGTTTCTAATTGTGAAGTTAGAATAAAATATACACTTTTACAGGAAGAAGGCTCATTACTCCACGTTAGACGGACTATTTGCCAAACTATTTCATGCCGATGACAACATAAGCAGATCTCCGGCAATGTATCTGGGTAAAACTTGAGAGGGCTGACAAAATGAAATGTTGTTACTCAAGAAACCATGGTGGAAATTCCTAGATGGGAAAAGACGGAAACTGTAAACAGGAAACTTGAAAACGTTTTACGATTGCATAAGGGACACCATGGACAATTAAAATGTGGATAAAGTACAACAGGCAGCTATACAGTTCGGAGGATTTGCGCATACCGCCGCGAAAAAAACTCTATCTGTCATAGCTTCATGTATTTTTCACTTATCATAAAATTCCTTCCACTCAAGCTACGGAATATCAGAGTGAATATCAATAAATTCCTTCGTTTATGCCCGTCATAATTTGCAGGCAATGAAGAGATACGTGCAGTTATGTTATACCCCGCCATATCTAATAGATGCGCTCAACTCGCGTTACAGCAAATCATTACGCATTCCTTCGCCCATAAAATAGGCCGACCATAACATTCACATACATACACATTCTTACAATTATGGGCATAATATTTACATAAAATATTAATATACGTCCCGTTTGCATTTGTAGAATTTCAACTTAACGTCAGCCTGAATAAGTTGTATGCGGCAGGGTCTGGGGTCCGACCCAGACGCGGCAGGGTCTGGGGTCCGACCCAGACGGGTGGATGGATACCTCTCCAGGCCACACGATGGATGAGATACGAACACAGTTATTCGCAATTAGCCGCCGACACCCAAACCATCAGACACCGATTCTAATCAGGAGAATCTTTATTTAATGCCTGAGAAATTAATTAGCGACGGTGTGCACCGCGCACTTTACACACGCATGTGAGAAAATCCACCAAGCGCGCTCAATTGTTATCAACTGGTGCGGCGGGCGTTATACACCTCACTCGCGAGACGGAATATTTTGCTAATTAATTGAGCAGAATAAGAGATACACGGCAAACTACGAATGCGCCTCGCTGCAAGAATGTGGTGCTAACCATGCAAAGTAGAAATATCCACCGAAGGCATTCCGCCGTTGTTGGGAGTTCATTAATAAGACTTACGAGTATGTGTGTGTGCCATCTAATCGTTATTTAATGAACGGCATTACGCCGGCCAGACAGAACCGGCCAAAACCTCTCTAATCGTCGAAAAACTTGTATGACTGGAAGCTAAATTGCACTGTTTAAGCCGAATCAAAAACTTACAGAATATTCTCTCCACCGGACAAAAGAACAAAAAAAAAACATCCTGACAAGTTTCCCCAACCCATATTATTATCCAATGTTATCGCACTCACCTCTAAACGGTATTGAGCAGTTTCCAGGTATTCGCGTAGCATTGCCTCTTGTACCACACGCCATTCTTGTCGTGGATCTTCTAGTTGTGTGCACTCTGTAACAGCAACAAGAAAAGGAATAAACGGTGGGATAAAACCACGGTCCATCATACACGCGATTGCCTAAGACCCGAATGTTTACGCATTTTTAAGATGATTACATCAATTTTTGGAATGCCTCTCGACCGATTCGGATTGCGGACATGAACGACATCGCGCGTAGAGTCGAAAAATCTCTTAATATCGATAAATTGTTTCCACGTAGGCCCGCGCCGTTTCTCCTGGGCCAAAGGAAGATCAAGAATGCGAACGGGACTCGCACGCTTTTACCTAAGATATTTATTATTAAATCACGTCGAACGTGGAAGCTAGGACAGGGAACGAACGGTCGTACAACGGCGCTCCAAACAGTTACGTTCGAGAGTCGCCATTCGACGAAGAGGCTTAACCTGGCGACGCCATCGCGAGGAATCTCAAGACGTCGCGCCGTCATCATCATCATCATCCATTCGAATGGCGTCCGACGCGTGTACAATTACGTCTGCATATTTTTGAGGAGATTAGCAGTCCTGCTGTACTTACGATTGTGATGATTGATGTAGTAGTGGCCTATCTGCCGATCGTACGCCTCCTCCCAGCCGAGTGGCAGCTCATTTCCGATGCAATCGGCAAAACTTTGTGGTTTCGTGAATCTGAAACAATCGCGGAAAAAAGAAACTTCAATTAAAACCGGATTCTCACACGTTTCCAGGCGGCTCTGCTGCTTGGTTAAGCGCAAAATAAAAAACGGTCAGTCGACGAGTGCGGGGAAGTCATAAAAATGTGTAATTCCAAAGATATGTGATGAATTCCGAAGCGGCGACGCGACCGGAGATCCGTAAGCCATCAGTCTTGTAAGCGACTTTACTAACGTGGGAGAATTTCAACAAAACGTTAACTAGCCGCTAGGCAGCTTGTTTGAAATTGTTATTTTGTCTAAATCTAGAATATTTAGATCTTAATGATATATGACTCACTATCAGAATATAACGTTGCAAGAAAAAAAAACACGTTGCAATTACAGAAGAGAAAACGCATTTCCTTTCACCCGCTGTAAGACTCAGCTGTACAAGAATTGAACGTGTTGCGGAGGTGCAGAAAAGAACGGCAATCAGCTTGTCTCTGTTTTGAAGACTCGGAAGAAATCCATGGAAACATTGGATTCCAAGCTGCAATGCTGCAATCACCGCCTTAGGCAAACATGCCTATGCCGAAGGCACAGTTGCCAGCGCTTCGGCCAAGCAAAAACAATGTGAAATATAATTTTATCAAATCCGTCCGAGCACCGTGAGGTAGCTGCCGTGGTCAATGCTTATAAGGAATTTATTAAATGCGCACATATCTTATGCATTTCGCGGAATGGACCGTCACAAAACATGAACCAACTCCAACCCAACTAAGGAAAGTTAAATTCCTTCAGGTGCTATTACAATTTCCTAGACTTCACTAGATCATTAAGTAACCGAGTGAAAATTTCGAAGAATCCTTACAACATTGAAGCATTTTTCAACCTGACGTGACTAACAAACGCACGTGTTGTTGTTTATGTTAGTCATCCAATTATGCAATAAGCCATATTATATTATAGTTCTGAAATCTATACGAAAAGTATGTCACTCGAATCGCCCTGTGAAGATAAAATGATAGTTTGGACAGAATTTTCAGTTCAACCAAGGCAAATTTGAATTTACATTGTCGGGGAATGTACGCCGCTCGGGCTTGGTCGGTAGTGATTCGCACGCGCAATGATTGCATTTGAAAATATAATTTTGCAATTTGTACGTCGGCCACGCGCTCGCGCGTCTCCGCCGTCGTGTCCCTTCGACGCGCCGCACCAATTGAATGGGAAGGATTGTAAATTATGCCGCGCGCATACACTTCGTACATAATCACAATACAATGCGACACACGATACGCATTATGAATATAATAGGCGCGTAATACAATCCACTCTCCTTAACACGTATACCGTATACCTGAGCATACCTTTACACACTGCGTGTGCTCATCCGCCGCGTGTGCGCGCACAAGCCGCGATGGTTTGCTATCGCTCTGAAGTTGGACACGAAAAAAATGTTGCGCAAAGCACGCGAATTCCGATGCGAGTTTTCTCCGATGCGATGCACACAGGCATGGCGCGCCATTATACTGCAATAACCGTATGTACATGACTAGAATTTGATATTCCTTCAGAGTGGTCTTGCCTAACGCATTGCCAAATTCATTATTATCGATATCTCCTTGATAAATCTATGAAGTTTCAATCGATATTGAAACCGTTAATTAAGTTGCGCCTTTAACTAGATTTATTACATACCAAATTTCGCTGATAAAGAAGAAAATATGTATTCTTTATAATTATCCTCTTAATATTATACTATACCATTTTCAATATTTGGAAGTAGGTTTATCAGATGATTAAGTTCACTTCTTTGGACACGTTGATAATATTGAAATTAACCAGTACCTCCATCTATATCCAACTGTCCAAAATAATGAAATACCGCATGATATAGAATGTAGAATAAGAATTAGAACAATACATTGCTTATCATTTGTTGGTACATTTCTTCCACTCTTTTGCCAACAGAATGTTTCACTGGGGAAAATCGGTTTTATTGTAAGAAGTAATGTTGTAGAGATGACAATTTTTTCGGTCCAATCAACACCTCCCAGATTCTGTGGGGATCCCACCTAGGCGACAAATTTGCCACAACGTTCATTTTTTTATCCCCATTACAATTATTAAGCATTGTTTATTTGGCCCAAGCTTTCTTTTTACAGATGGTAGTAAGGTCATTGGGATACCAAGAACAGAACGAAAATATCGATATATTGCTATTGATATATTTTAGACATGAACTATTGCAAGAATCACAGGACGAGTAAGTAACACGAAACTATTTCGTGTTTTAAAAGAATACATGTGAATAGGATAGTAAATAAGGAAAGTTATTGCACAAGGTGCGAAGCATCTGCAGTCGCAAAATATCACATATATTACGCGCGATGTGTGCGAGGCAAAGCTATTATTAAAATGTACAAATTTGCAAAAATATGCGATGAATGTGGAAAGTAAACGCGCATCTAGTGCGACGGGGCTCACATACCGTACTATATTGTATCCGTTTCCTCGCACCGCCGGAGTAATGTGCTTACTTATGTGCATGTTTGCGCTCATGCCAACTGTCGCTTCGCAAAAAAGAACAAAGCGCCAATGAAATGTACACATGTACCGTGCGTTATCTATGCAAAGTTAGACGGCTAACAAGGGACTATACTTTATTTCAGTAGGTAGGTCAAAATTCACATGCTTCGACGTATTCAAGTAGTAAATTCCTAGTATATAATTTCGCGAAAGTAGCGGCTAAATGGTAGTAGGTAAAATTCAAAACCATAGGGATCCCTACAAATTAGTATTTATCGGGGCGGCTCCCAAGGTTACAAGAGCACGCTCAGAGTCGAACGCTGTGCATTTGGTTTGACCCGAAATGTGCAAAAATATCAGAATGGAATGCAAGGTATGCAGGCGTGACCGTCGTGCTTGGCTGTGTATTCGCCGGTGTTTCTGTGAGTCGCTGAGCTGGTGTGTTTTATGGAACCCCGGAAGGAAGGTCGTGCGGAGGTGGGGTGAGTAGAGGTGCAACACAGTCGTACGCGAGACTGCGGTCGAGGGGGCGCCCCTGCTGCCCGCTGACCGTCACCGCATTCCACAGCGAAAATTCTATCTGCCTTGCACGTCAGTATGGCATGTTGCCTGTGCAGGCCCTCTCTATACGCGAGTCTGACTGAGCGTATGTGCGCGCGCATTCAAACACACTGAACGCAATGTGTATGCGCGCGCGAGCTTCATTCCATCGTACTATCCGTGCTGCAAACGTTCAACTGCGGCTCGCGCTTTTTTCTGATGGGTAAAACAATACACTTGTGCATACTCACATAGTCCAAGAAGTAGGGATCTTATAGCAAGATCCCTATTTGGAGTGCTGAATGCTGCAGAAAAGGCACACATATTTTTTTTACTGAATGTAATTGATATCTTGATACGTAGAAACTTGTCGAACGAAAAATCAGGAAAAACGCAGATAAAACATAAGGGGAGGAGGTTGGAAAGGTGATAAAAACTATGAAATTGAAAATTTCAATCCGATACAATTACGCTTTCCATAACGTGTAGTTAAATATTTCCAGAAAGAATTGTAAACTGGAATAGTGTCCCAGAAATATTCAGTTGGGCAGCGCAAGGGAAAAAAACTTTTTACGTATTATGTTGTTTGTTTGCCGTGAACTTATTACAATATTTATGTTGTCTGTTGACCGGTTTCACCTTTTGGCATCTTCAGGGGACTGGTGTTGGTTTGCTTGTTACTTCCCATGTCAGTTCGTATTTGTGGTGGGAATTTGCGTTGTTTTTGCTTAGATTTTTGGTGGTATTTTTAGTGGTTTCAAAGCTGCATTGTATTTGTTGGTTTAGTAATGTGTAATTTTGTTTGTGTTTATATATTTGTTTATTTTTTACGTATTATTACATTGGTCAGTCAATAAGAAAAGCGTATATATCCATTACGGTACTGTCCCAAATGGGACCCCCGCCCATATCTGGCAAAGACAAAAAAAACTTCCCCACGTCCCCAATAAAGAGCACAAACTGCTAAAGATGTGGACTTAAGGAGTATATGGTTTTTAAAATTTCATAAAAAAAAAGAACAAAATTCTTTAAATGAGTAGTTGTAGCAGTAGTCTTTCATATAGCTACTATATGAAAGAGTACACTAGTTACTTGGTTGTTTTCTTTGAAAATAAATGCCGCTTTTTTCATAAGGTGGGTATTTATTTTATATTTTACAATCTTGTACCTGAACGTAGTAAAAATATTTGGGAAAGGCCGCAATATAAGTTTGCAATGTATAAGTTCGCAGAAAAGTATAATCTAAGGATTTCTAATATTCCAAAGTTTTTACACGATCAGACTCAAACATATAATCTACATCCGAAACACCTACTAATAGCCCCACCGCTTTTAGTATAACTCCCAAAAATATCACCTGGAGGTCATTATCAAAATTCCGAGAGAAATGGCAATGTTCCGATGCTTCAAGGGCAACACGCCACATTCCGGGAAACAAAAAGTAAACAAACGCGCTTCTATGAAGTGTCGTCTGTCGTCTGCGCCGCTGCTGCTACCAGATTGCTGTGTGCAATTTTTACGTGTACGATTCCCCGAAGTCTCGTTGGCCCACAATGTGAGGAGCGTTTGCGTCTGTATAGTCGCCACCGCTTCCAGGAACCATTTTGTTTATAAATATCTCCGTGCGTTGCGTTGCCGTCGTGGTATTTTTTCCGTACGCATTCGGCGTTCGGGCAGATGTGTTACGATTTTGACATTCCTTCGGCGGCGGACCCATCCGGGATCATAAAATACCGGCATTTTCACAAGATGCACTCATTCGTGGCGGAAGAAAATCGGGTATGGATGGACCCGCTACATTCCCACGCAAACAGCGCGCAGACGGCACTACAGACGATGCAGACACACGCTTATCATATAAATTGGAATACTTTTGGTTTTCCAAGCGACAGCGGCGCGCGTTGCTTTTTTTAATTAATCGAACGCCCGTTTTTAAATTAAAATATTTTGGCAATAAAAATGCGCGTGAAGTGAACCTCCGCATTGCCCTGGCACCGCTGATCTGCCCGCGAGTTTCCAAAAATACGCACAAACAGAAGCCACCGACTTGACAGACGCATTTCAATATTCTCTCAACATATTTTTCTGCTTGCGCTGCCTATCCTATCAAACTACAACCGCGGCGTCGCACTTTTATGCAGTGCGAGTGCTATATGACCAAAATGGTCGTTAAAGAACGCCAGCTATGCGAACGATTTCGACATTAATTAGAGACAAAACTTAGCAATGATTTCGGCGCGGTTGTCTTTTGGGCGATTTTCAGCTAGGCGCCTCTTGTCGGTCGCCTCCGTTCGAAATTAATTACATTCGAATACTCTCCGCTGGACAGACGCACTTCGCAGCAATGCGCAGGCAGGACATTTAGACAGCCTTTAAAAAATACGAATCCAAACGATTTGCACGCACACAACGCGAGCGAGGCTCAGATACCGCACGCAGAAATTGCATAGAAATTGCCAAGGCATTTATATTTATTTATACTCGGCACCTTGATGCACGCAGCTACACACGTTGAAAGCTCGCTGTATCGGCCGGCTGCGTTCGAGGCCCCGATGTTTTGCGGCAGTATTGGAATACGATAACTTACGGTTCGGTTATGTAACGCCGTAATGGGTCCGCATTTTTGGAATAGCGCATATGGTACGCCATAGCGCGCGACGCCTGCTGCCAACCATGCCAAGAGAGTGAATGCTCGTAACTCGCGTGAAAATATCAAAGTTTACATTCCAGCGCGCGCAACTTTTCTTAATTCATTGCACCACTGACTAGCTTGCTCTACTGGTACTCCACAGTCAGGATAGCGTAACCAACTAACTTCAATCCTTCCAAATCTTAACAGCCAGCGCGGCGCATTCAACCAGCTTCAATCAAATTTCAAAAACCACAGCGCCATTATAGTGGCGCTAATTTATTCATTCAATAATTCGCCGGCAGACATTTTTGAATGGATAATTTGTGGACGCGACATTCCGTCATCTATCATATCTTATCCAACAACGCGTACGCAACTCCAAATCACATATTAATGAGAGTTGAACAAATGTTAATCACCCCTCAGCCATCAATAACACCGCGGAATTTGTTTATTTTCGTCTATTTACGGTGTTGATAATTTATGCATAACTCGCCTTTGACGTCACTATTTATAATAAACAATATTCGTTTGCTTTAAAAAGATATTTTATAAATTTCCCTAAAGTTGCAAATGACGTTTAAAAAAATTCTTGTAAAGATGTAAAATACAGTTGATAAATAGTGACATTTTGCAGTTGTACCAATAAAATCTCCAAGGGGAGACGAAATGGCTATTAACCAAGTATTTCGATTTCAGCGTGTTTTATGACATTACGTTTCAACTTTGCGGCATCTAAGGAATGTGGGGGCCCCGGTGTGTCCACATCGATGCACGACTCGGCCACGAACGTCGTTGACACATTCCACGAGTCTGAAGCTCGAATTAACGAATCATCCCAGCAACTCTAATACCTACCTACTGCTACGAGAGACACATGGGTAACGACGTAATTCAATTTCAAAGCCATTCCCGTAGTCGCACATACATAATTAGGTTTCGGGCTTAAATTGACACCTCGATGTGCATGGGTCTATATGCAATCAAATTATGCCATAGCAAGTCAAAAATAAAATTGGTGTGTCCTAACCATTACATGCATGATTTACTCTTGATTTAATTAGAGTTATTTACGATGAGGGGAAAGAATCTACCGTAAAAGTTTCTAGCATCAAGATTTGCGTTTTAATTAGACATAAAACGTGCGTGCAGGCAGATCGGAAGTGAAAACTGTCCCACGACTGCACGTCAATGCATTTTGGAATCGTTGACATGGATACGAAGAGCCACGCTCGCAAAAGCGACGAGTACATGCCGATAATCCATGATCGCTAATGAAGCAATGAAAATATTAATGGGAACTACTAAGCGGCGAGCGTACGCAATTAGGAATTGTCGGGCGATCGGTTCGCACGAGCGCAAACCAACGCCACCATGCTGAGCGCGCAATTTGCGATGTCACATAAATTCTTATATGAATGAATGAGCTCTCTGGGCTGCCATGTGAGAGATGCGCACGCCTGCAAATCGTCGGCCCCGATGCTGCTCAATGAAATATGTAATCATTCTGCGAGGCATTCAGCAACATCAGCGAGCCACTTCGGTCGTTAATTGAAGAGATCATCGCGAAACAGGAAATTGTGCATCATTTACGTATCGTCATCATTTGGACAAGAAATCAAGTTCACGAATGATACTGGGATCTTACGTTAAACAAATGTGCGTGCAGGTTTATAACCATACAAATGCAGATTAACATTATGTAATCCTGTAAAATGTAATTGAATTTCCATATTCCGGTTTATTGCATATTAGGATATTATTAATAAAACTTAAAACGATAATCGGCCAAATATCTTCAATTTGATAAGGATGAATTTACTACGTAAGAATGGTTAATAAACACAAAATACACGCGGTCGGGTTATCGACGAACAACTACGGTCAAGCGAAAAATAAACATTGGACGTATGACTGCATTCCGGCAAGGGTCAGCGATTGTTTACATATTCCAGCCGCCGAATGTGCCTATATTTGGGTGGTGATAATAAGCGAAGGAAATCACGCCACTTTGCTGTGCGTCATCAATGTACATATTTTTTAACCGCTGCTTTTCTGCGGAACATTTTATATCGTTTCATCGTATGGTGATTATACTAGAGTAAATGACTCTATAACAATGAATTTTGAATAAAGATGTGTTTATAACCTATTAAAAAACAAAACAGATAAAGAATGAGGACCATATTGAGGTGACATGTCCTTGGTCGAGGTCATCTGTTGAATTACGAGTGCAATTGCAACGTCAGCGAAAAAAAACACAATGTAAGCAGAAAAGTGGTGTTGCCCAGAGGTGTGCATAATTGCTATAACGGCCTCAAGCATCGAAAATGAAATAAAGCTCTCGTAACATGTGGTAATGCAACACTGCATTCAGGGGGCAGCGCTCATTCTGCGAAAAACGCTTTATGGGCTTGCAAGTCATAAAATATTACCTTGCAAGTACGTCCAGTCCACATTCCTAGCAGCTGAGGTGGTACGCGGGTGCACGCAAAAAAACCAAACTGAAAACACAGCAAAGAATTGTTTGAATGAAAATAATCCTTTGCAGAGGACACGGTTCCGCAATTTCGATTTGCACATGCACGCCAAAGGGTCACGATGGGTATGCAGAAAGTTGTTGTACTATTCAGGTCAGGTTTAGTGCTACATTTTTTAGAGAGGAATTGGTTGTGCTTTTGCCTCCACAATGCTCGTCGGATGGATTTCGTGCATCGTAGATTTTTTTTCAACTTTCGTGCCGTTGCCTTTGGCATTTCCTTTTGTAACACAATTTCAAGTAAAAGAAACAGTTGCGTACTGCGTCATCTCATATGCGCACGTGTGGGCGGCATACGTTACCCAGGCTCTTCAACGAAATGCCATCACGCACAGGGGCAAGCATACAAAACATTTTTAGTGGTCAGGTGTGCACCAGAAAGCAGCATATACTGGCATACGACGAAACTGAACCATTTTCTTCCTTTGTGCAGTTTTATTGCGAGTTGCGAGTTTTATTGATTGCTATTATGGTTAATGCGTGCAGGCAGCGTGTGCACTATTCGCTTCCAATTAATTAATTTAAATACAGCGCTGTTGAGAGAATTGGACATCGACTCACGTCAGGAGTAAACAATTTTTTAATTGATCCAATTACCATTCCCATTCACAAGTCAACCGTGACGAGTGATCATTTCAGGGATGTGGGAGGTGAGGCGGCGCCGGCGGGGGAAAACGCAGCGCGACGAGAATGGAATGAAAATGTGAACAAATGCATAATTTCAACGATTTGATTGGTTCGCTTCCACGTGCAGGCCATTTGCCGCGCACCCAGCAAAAGAATGCTAATCGTTCCAATTACATGTTATTTAGTCTACCACTGGGACTCTGTGATTCACTCAATCTAACAGTTCACGAAATATTTACGTTTGCAAAATTAAATTTTCTCACTTCAACATACAATGACACTGGTCCTACAATATATTCTATCCCTGGATAGCTTCAGGGAAACGATTAGGAGGTCTCCGTAAAAATTTGAATGTGGCGGGTTTTCAAGTTACAAGTGGCGCCACAATTATGAATATATTGTAAAAACATGAAATTGCATTCCATCGACTGGCTGACGCTGGGTTGCAATCGCTGCAAATGAATTTGTATTTTCTTGCAATTCCTCTTCGTCGTCCGATTAAAGCTCGATCGTGCGGCGTCGAATAATGATAAAAATGGCGTCTGCACACGCAACGCTCGCAGCACACACATGGTGATATGAGATACTACAAGGGAGGAAACCGGTTGCTGCTGCAGCCGGCAGATACCATCCATGGATAGTTGCGAATGGATGGCATGTAAATACACGAGGCCGTGGCATTCTGCATTTTTTTATCTTTTGCGACTTGAATGCTCCATTGTGTCGCATTTACGGGTTGGCTGGTTTCTCGATGTGCGTAGGCAGCACGTGCGTTGCATACATGCCGAATGAGAAACAATTGAGATTTGAAATGTCAATCGAGTGATTCGATCCGAATCGTCCACACATGAGGCCGGAAAATATACATTTTATTGTTGCATACTATGCAGCGGATAGTTATATCACAAAATCGTCCGTGAGTGGCAAGGTGCTTATCGAGTGTATTATACCGTCCACTCGAGCATCAGACGAATAATAAAATGCTCGCTCACTTGAAATTCCATTGCGATGAATCCGATGCGCGGCAGCGCACTCATGTGCTCCGTATTTTTATCAATGCACAAACAATATTTTATTGTACATTCCGATCCGTTCAATGAGTTTTTTACCACTGGTTAAGAGCATTGCGCACGCGTCAACGCGCATTAAGTGGCGGCATCTGAGGAATTTCTTTTTTTTTAATACGCAATTAACTTAATCTTATCGATCCATACAATTGTCAACTTCGATGCATAATCAGGCGTAGTACTAATTTTGCTTAGACTATGGTACTAGATTCGTATTACTAATATATAGTAGTAAATAATTTTCATATGGTGACTAGGCACTGATGGAATTTCCTGCAAGTGTAGAAACAAATTGGGAAATGTTATGAAATGGAGACAATCTTAAAAACGTCTCATATGATAATTACCTTGAATGTTAAGTAATGAAAGCTAAAACTTTATGAATTAATAAAATTCTAATATAGAATGTAGATATGTTTCCGATCTTCCATAATAATTTACTATTGGTACTGATGCACAAGTTATGTGTAAACATATACATTTCGCACTTTCGCCTATTATCACCGTCTCAAGAAATGTATTAGTTTACTTACTCACACTAATTGTTTGAGCATCATCGCCGGAGGTGTTCGCATTCCACGTCATTATTTACTCCGTCTGTAACTTGTATTTTGATACAATGCACCAACAAAGACCGCACACCCCCCGACATCCATTAATTTAATTGCTCTACGACGTGAAATTAACATGGTTTCAAAAATGTCAATAAAACCGCGCGCACTTACAAATCGAAAACACAATCATGAGCCTGGAATGCGCTAGCGTAAATGGGTGCATGCCCGTGGGCTGAGCAAAATGACACATAGTCCATGAACGCGTGCGTATGTAGATATTGTTGATAATCCAAGGCTACTGGCGCTTAAAACGCCACTCAATTTTAATATCGCCCAAGTTATTCATTGCTCCTAGCCGTGCTCAAGTTTAGCATTGTGCACGTCGATGCACTCGTTTTCGCTCGGTTGCGACGTCAAAACATCGAAACAATCGGCGGATTTGCGGAATTCAAACAATGTGATGGGGCTTCGTTTCACACTACAGCAATTAGCACTTTGCGGTACATATTGCGGTGCATTTTATTGATATTAATAAGAAGCGGTTGCATTATGTGGCGAGAGAGGAAAAAAGATTGTCGTGTGGCAGGCGTGATATTGCACCGCACATGTTCTACGTGTCGCGGATATGATTCGATAGTAATCACATTGGAATGCGCCACGACGTCTTATCACGCGAATGCTTGTTATCACTTCCAGCAGATACTTATTGTTATGGTAATTGCTCCACTACAATTTGTACTTTCAATATTATCATCTACTACACAACCAATAAGTTGTTAATTTTTATAAAATACATATTTTAAATTTATGAACATAAACGCCCTAGAGGCCAGATCATAAATCACAATTGTAAGATCAAGGCGTAGGCAGTGTTTTAAATGTCGACATCACCGGCGGAAATTACCAAATTACGAGCGGAGATAAGCTTCACGCATACGGAATATCCATATGAAGAGTGCTTCTCGTCACTTTTCGGAGGGGAACCGCAACCGGTCCAGTTTTCGCTCATTTCTGGTCATGAACCGTGAAGCACTCGCGAAGTAACCGAAAGTAGATGTGTGTCCCAAGTACCAGTAGCCACGTTTATCGCCACCATCGGTAGCGGACATAAATATACGCACGTCGACGCACCGAAATATGCTTTCTCTTCTCGATATTGGTGCCATCATCCGTGAGTGCATAAAATCATATCACATTGAATATTGGCCCACTGCTATTTCACCGTTGACTTATCAAAATGATATGCGACCTGATAGATGCATACATATAAGAGGATACCGGGTAATCCCGCGGCGCGGTCCACATGGTGCTGCCAAAGACATAGTGAATCTGACGTTGACGTGTGAGAACGGATGCGTGCCGTTCGATTGCCGTCGCGTAAATATAGAATTATGATAAAAATTCTCGGGAGTGTTCCCCAGCATTCCCGCATTCCGATAGGTTTGTCTACGCGACGTGCTTGTAAAGCACGCGTACACACATACATGCGACAGCCGAGAGGACAGACTCCGAAGGCCTAAATTCGTCGTTGCTCGTGCCTCCGCCGTAGCGCCGTCGACGTGTTGGCCGCCCCGTTACCGACAGGAGGCGGGCGAATAAATTTAGTATTTAGCACTTTCGCGACCGACTTGACGCTTGAGCTATTGCATTATGGTGTCGAATGGACGCCAGGCGGTCTCAGTGGACCTGAAAGTGTTGCCCAATATTCAGGATACCTATAAACAAATACTAGTCTTTGGCAAAAATTGTCAACTTTACTTTTTGTAAATAGAATGCCGATTCTGACTAAACATATTTTCGAGTTTGTCCTCTCACTGGTATTTGATGTTTTTTAGATCTGGAGGTATATATCGCTTTATCAAAGGAGCCAAGGTTCACATTGGAAAGAAAACTACTCTACAGAATTCTTGGGGCCAATACAGGAGGATGGAATAAGGAACTGTGAGGACCAAACACACAGAATGGGTGAAGATGTTCATGGTTTAACGGAAATAATCTGGATCCGTGAAATTCAGTAACCAAGGAAAATGGGAAAACTTGAGAAGCATCTGTTAACAAGGATATGGTACGAGTTGTCCAGGAACCTGGTAAGCCTTGGGACCAGTATGTCAAAGTAGCTAGACTAATCGTCAAAAGTAATTACAGATCGGTGAAGCTGCAGGGAAATGACTATGAATACCATGCTATAACTGTATCTCAATTACTATAGTTAATCAGTTTCTAAACATTAATTCACCGATTTATAACAAAATTTTCATAAGGAATAAAAGAATAGGTTCATCTGTAGTCTTCTTTCGGTTTAATGAGCTAACAAACACACTTCCTTGTTTTATCTATAGACTCCGGCACGTGCAGTGATTATGATTCGCAAATATTGGGATAAAATAGTTTTTGACAGTATTGTAAAAGATATGCACGGCCATTAAAGCCCTGTATTAAAGAGATATTTGAAGGATAACTTCTTTATGGAAGGTAAACCCTTTTGTAATGTAACGCGTCTCCAGACTCTTTGCCTTTCGCAGATGCCACGCATACATATTCCAGCACTATAGACGCTATCCCTTTTACGAACAGACGCTTTTCCTTCTAGATGATGCTAGGCAATTTTTTTAATGTGTTTGAACAGCTATAAAGCTTGGTCGATCGTGATAACTATAGAAATCGTTGCTTCGGTCCAGCATACAAAAAGGTTGAGCGGCCCTGGTAGAGTAAATGCTTGATATGTTCGATAAAAACCAAAGAAATCTAAAAACATTACGTGCAGAATATTTACTACGTTTTACACCTGTCATTCTCTCTTAAACCCAAGATGGGAAGAAGAAAATTGCACCTCTCTTTCCAACATAGCTTAAATACTATCAACAGGAATAACAAGAGACCAAACAAGTGAGTGGTGTGCGTATTTTTGTATTCATCACGATTATCTACACAAAAGTGCACTGCCCTACGTCTGTTCCATGTTTACCTGCACCTTATGCTTACGGTGTTCGCGTGCTTTATTGTGCACTTCCCCCTCGAGCAAGTCCCCCGAAAAAAACCAACAGCAGCAACCTGTTGATGCTGCCAAAAGGTTGCTTGTACGAGGGTTGCATCAATTCAACACGCAAGTGCACACAAACGCAAAACTTCTTGAACTCTGCAGCGTGTTCCGTTAGCAGTCAGTGTGTGGTTGTCGCAAAACATTTTCGCCGGCCAACATACAAACTATCACCGCGCGTGCACATAAGAATCGCGTATGAAATTATTGGACGAATTCGTACGAAGTAGAGTGAAAAGGCTGCGTCAGTAGAAATACACGTGGGGTCAGGTGTGGCATTCAACGGTTTTTAATTTCGTTCTTTAATTCCGCGGATTTGCATTGGAATTTTGCGCTCCGATGAAAGGCTAGCACGTTGCACGCACGTTGTATGTAATTCACTCCAGTTAACTTTACATCTACATGAAATAGATCTGATCAGAATTGATCTTTCTATGAATACTGCGCCGCGTTTATGATAGTCACGATTTCATGATTTTATTAACAGTGTTGACAGATGAAAGTACTACCGTTTGTAAAGCCTGTGAAAGTTTTTTCGATGAAGATCGCTTCTTGTAAGTTGTCCTCTGCTCTCGTGAGTTATAGTCCACAACATTTTAATCATGAAATTTCAGCATTATTTTGGGTTTCCCGAAGCTATTTTAGCTATTTTCATGAATGACATTGACCTGATCGAAATGAAGCATTCCTAAAGTCTGGCTCTACAGCAAAGCTCTACTGCTTGTTTGGGTACTTGGATTCGCTAGTAAGCGCGTCTCCAACGAATGTGGTACACATGAGTGGCGTGTAAACCTCTTCGGTTTGTTGGCGGCCGTTAGAAATTGTTCGCTGTGTCTTTCGGAATGCCGCTCGTGAGACTTGACACCGTACTCGGAACGTTTTCGGCTCATGCTTCCAGCTGAATGCAGGAATTCATGGTGGGTCTTACCTGTCTCGCGGATCAATCCACGACGTTTGCTTGGAGTTATGGTCGATGAAGTAGATCTTGCCGTCAAAGTCCTCGGCGCAATCCCAGCCATCGGGCAGCGGTATTTCGCCATTGCGTTTCCTCGGCATTTTTCACTCCGCGTATTCCATACAACGAACACGGCACTCGGTGTGGCGGCGCAGCGCAATTCCATAAAATTGGCTTGTGGGCCACCCCCGCTGGCACTCTGGCGGCGGCGCGCGGCAATCGAATAAGGCACACGACTCACACATACACCACCCACACGCTCCGGGGGAGTCAGCAGGACGCGCTAAATACCAAACAACAATAACAACAATCCAATAAGGCGGGCGAGCGCGGTGCGCGCACACAACACCAACTGGAGGACGATGATTTTCTCGTGGGTTTCTCTGGGGGGCTCCGGCGCGGCTCTCGTACGGTGGCACTCGCAAAACGCACACGGACGGGAGAGCGGCGCGCAGAGGCAGCAGCGGCGGACGCCCGACGGATCTCTATGTACACACGCACGCACTACTAACTACTCGCTCGGCCATGTTGAATACCACACGGCATTATCGGCCGACTCGTAGCAGCAGCGCGCCTCGCAGGGCATGACGTCACGTGGCCACGGCCAATCGAAGCGCACCGCCTCGGGAAAGGAATGCGGCCCACTACAGCCTTACCGATATACAAAATACGCACTCACACACTTTCGTGTGCAGATAGATCCACGACTCCGGAGCGTTGGCAGGGGCAACTGGCTTCACAGCGTTGCAAGCAAGAGCGCACTGAGCAAGTTAAGCGCGCGCCCGCGTATACGCGTGTCGAAACTTGAGCTGGGGCTTTGCGTTCGCTGTGCGATGGCAAAAGGCGGGCAACCAGAGTGCTGCGACCCTGCGTACCGGTGACTACGCCTGCACTAAACGGCTTAAGAATGCGTTAACTATGATCTATACTTCCCTAGTTACTTTTCTTTCAACATCTCTCTAATACACTATACGGTCTCACAAACGTTTACAAGTCTTTCAACGATTTACGTTTTTCATATGTAATAATTGCGTATTTGAACTTGAGTAATAGTCGTTGGTCTGTCCCACATTCCATTGGCTTTACTCAACTAAATTGTGATCTGATTTGAAACAACGAGCGCTTATAATACTTTTTTTATCTACCTAATGGAATCGTTAAGGTGGCGTCATCTAGATGACGAATGCGTAACGATAAAACAGCAACAATCAGAAACATATAGGCAACTGTAATCTATACTTAATGATTCGAAGAAAACTTATCTCTAACAAGGGGAGGGCCATCTCCGATTTTAATGAAATTTGGTAGTCATGTAGAATAGGCCTAACTATAAAGTCTGTTAAAGCGAGACGACGCACTATCCAAGCATTATCCTTTAAAAGGAGTTTGAAAATATGAATTCAAGTTTATATATCTTATAGATGAGCGCTCGTTAAGCGGTTCGGTTTGGCCCAGTTGGCAGCATCTCTGCATCATTGTTGTTAGGCCTATTCTACATGTCTACCAAATTTCATTAAAATCGGAGATGACATGGCCTGGCCCTCCCCTTGTCAATTGAGTGTACACTTGCAGGAGTCTGATGAACAACTCATCTTTACTCTCTAAAAATCTTACGAACTAAAACACAGGAATAAGTTTCTCCGCCTCTCGGTCTTAGGATCCCACACCCTTTTTTGCGGGACCTTCATCAATCATAACAGAGTATCGCCTGGCCGTATCTCCGGATAATTGCGGGCTTGATCACGCCATGAAATTCTGCGTACGCCATGTGCCACCATCAGCGTATTATGGATATATTTCAGGTATATTTTAGTCTAGTTTCCCATAGATTTTGCTCCCAACCCAACAGTAGTAGTGATTCTGTTCTTTGGAGCAGTAATGTGTAAAGATATAACCTGCCCAGATGGGAGTAAAATCTACGGTTAAAAAATCTTAAATATATCTGACATATCCCTAATTACCATTTTTAAATTCATACTAGCCCTGGGTATTTATGGTAATCAGAACGAGAGCCTGTTCGCTGAACAGAATCGTCAAATGACCCTGAATGGAGAGATCCCTAAACAACCAGCAGTTGAAATACCTGATCAGGAGAGAGCGCAATAAATTATCAGCCGCCGCCCAGGTAGTTCTACAGAGTTGTGAAATGGTACATAATATCAAGCAGGATTCTCACTTTGGTGAGGGTCACAATATTTTCATATCCTGGAACTCTAATTTGGAAACAGATGCACCTGTCAAATCTTGGTATGATGAAAATCAATATTTCACCTACCCGGACACCAATGATAAAACTCTTCACTACACTCAAGCAATGCTGATTAAGTTCTTATTTATATGGCTTATTTAAAATATTGATTTCTTAGTTGGTCTGGGCCAAAACTACTTTAGTCGGATGCATCTACATTGCATTCTATGACAAGAAAATGGAAGAGAAGGTTCCATATGACAGATTGTATATTACACATATTGCACTGTGGGTCTGATTGAACAGAGTTTAGGGACCCGCACCCACACGTATTTGTTATAAATTGCGATGCGCATTTCGGATGCAAGACATCCAGTATATGCCTGAAGATGGATGCCTTGCATCCGAAATATGCATCGCAATTTATAACAAATACGTGTGGGTGAGGGTCCTTAAATTCTATCCAGATTGCATAGTTGCAACTATGAACCAGCGTGAGTTTCTCTTATTGTGATATTATTCGAACATGACTTTAAATAAGAGATGGAAAAATGGAATATTATAGAATGGCTGGGGGAAGGAGGGAGAATGTGGTCATAATTAAGAAAATTATCAATGTATCAATGGGTGGGTAGGTAATTGTATATGTAGATATTATTATTATTATTTATTATTATATTATATTATATTATTATATATAT
>JAODAC010002836.1:0-52070 GCA_027575185.1 Mimaenictus wilsoni
ACATTTGCCATAATTCATTCACCAACATTTAATATCATGTTTTACCAAACTCCGACGGCCGAATCATTCGATTATATCAAATTTATATAGTTTTACTTCAGTTATGCGGTTAAAAGCATACTCATTTCATCATTTTAGTCTATTTCCGTTTGAGTTTAAAATAATTTAGTGAAATACGAACATTCTCTGCTGAGAGTTATTGCAGCCAAAGTGTAGAAGTACCCATTTTCCAATACTTATAACACACTAATCGTAAAAGTAATTAAATATTAAACGCCAGATTAATGAGCACCGAACACTGCCGCTGTTTCAGCGTACGCAAAGCTCCTGCGAGGTGGAAAATATTGCGCCCTGTGCGGCGTGTGGGCACAAGATGAAAGTAAACCGCACATTATTTTCACTCTTTCACGTGTTTTCACATTTCCATACACACCCGTAAACATCTACGAAAACTGAACGCGTACGAAAATCTCCCCCAAAAAGCAACGCATAGTTGACGCCACAATATGCGGCGCTTCAAAGCGGCAAATGAAAATGAAAACATAAAACATAAAGTATTGCCAATGTTTTAATAAAGTTGTTAAGTCACCTCACGGCCTACCGCCCTCTGCTCTATAACACTGCCAGTTTCACACAAACGACTGCCATTTTGCCACCCACATGAATGCCTGCAAGGAGTATGAGGATGTGAAAGGATGTAAATTTCTTAAAATATGGCGCAATGCAAGCGCGCCTACAAATTCTCCACTTTACACATTCTACATTTTCACCGGCTTCATTGCGTGTTTGTTCGTCGGTCCGCCGACGCCTAGCTTGAATCAAGCGAAGAGGATGGAGAGAACGAAGATAGAGACTGGAGAGAATGGTTTAATATTTTAATATTTTACGTAAACGGCCGCAAAAGTGCACATGTGTATGAGTGTGAATAATGGCGGAGGCGGAGGGTTCGTAACTAAGGATAACTAAAGGAAAAGTGCGGAATTTGAATGTCTTCAAGGATGTTGCGCCGGCGTTAGGTGTAATCTTGTAACATCATCGTTTCATGAATTGGTAATGTAATTTTCGCACCCGTGATGCAGAGGGGATCTTCCGCACTGAAAAGTGTCTTCACATGCTCCTAACACACGCAAACGGGAACACATTTTCCACGTGAAAAACAGACATTTGCAATAATCGTTTAAGAAATCTTCTGTGTTCCTGATCATCATAATTTCTAATGCCAGGAAATATCGTTGAAGGGTCTCCG
The DNA here is from genome assembly GCA_027575185.1 of Mimaenictus wilsoni. Classification (NCBI taxonomy): domain Eukaryota; kingdom Metazoa; phylum Arthropoda; class Insecta; order Coleoptera; family Staphylinidae; genus Mimaenictus; species Mimaenictus wilsoni. The sequence continues at coordinate 1,247 of JAODAC010002836.1, forward strand.
GAAAATGTGGAATTGAATTATCTTTTTGAGTGTGTCCTTTGATGTCAATAAGTACTCGTTCAGAGTACGAGTGCTTGGAATACTCGGGAGTTTTGAAACTATTTCTATTATTATGAAAATTGTTATATGTATTGTTCTGAAGTTGAATGGGTTTAGCAAACAAGCCGAAAATACTTTATTGTAAGTGTTGTCGAAATAATTGAGATAATACTTCGTAGAGGACAACAATTCATTTTAAAAGGATTGGAAACATCCGATTAATTAACATTTTAATTGTATTTGAGATTAGACGTCTTTTCTTGAGTAACTTTGTCAGAATATCCAAAGAATTATTATTTAATCTTGTTTGTAAACATTTTGTAATAATGGTTCATTCGAACATATCTAAAAGGTGTTGTAACGCACGTGGTTCGTCGCTGTAGAAATAGATTTATATTTCGCGTAGGTTGTTAATGGAAAAGTGGTTCAACGATGAAGTTTGGATAGATTCAATGAGAACTAGTAGCCCGAAAGTATTAGTTAATCATCATTGCCAATCCAAGAAAATAATATTAACATATGAAAAACAAAAAAAGAATGATCCTAACTGATAGTTGTCGACATCGAAGTGGACCCACGATGTGCAAAAATGGCAGACAATGACGAAGTAGTAAATCCGCGAAAACGCGTGGATGTGTCACCTCAAATGAAACACTCGAGCGAACTGTCGCTTTTTTGTACTGCTCGGGAAGGAAGAGGACTCGAGTGCGTTACACATTTGGGCGCATTCCTCTCCCAAAAAGACAAACATGCGCACAAAATCGCGTTCAGCACAAACCGACCGGTACAATGTTCCTGGGACTAATGATTATTCTAGAATAGGTTAAGATATTTCTTGTGTTGTATCTTTATCACTTTTGTGAATTGCCGCTAATTTTGTGAAAATAAACAGACATCCATTAAGGAACCACATTTTTCTAATGATTCTATCTTATTCTTTCCTATCCTATAGGGTACTGGAGCTAGCTGCCACTTTTTGTACTGCTCGGGAAGGAAGAAGACCCGAGTGCGTTACAAATTTGGGCGCATAACCCACCCAAAATGACAAACATGCCCACAAAATCGCGTTTGGCAGAAACCGACCGTAACAACGTTCCTGGAACTAACGATTATTTCAGAATAGGTTCAGATATTCCTTTTGATGTATCTTTATCACTTTTGTGAACTGTTTTGTGAACAGTTTCCGTTTTTAAACATGAAAATCGCTATTTTTTTGTTCAAAAAAAGGATGTTATGAATTTTTGTTAATTTCCAAAATCCGCTGAAAATTGAAATTTTACGATCCACTTGAACTGAAATTAATTTCGATGAGCCTTTTACGCCCACAAGTTTATTACGCATATATCGCATTACGCGCGTGGTGCGCCCAAAAAGCAGCGCTTCCAAAACCTTATTAGATTTTGTAATCGCCCGGTGCGGTGCGGCGGTGGATTCTACTAAAAGTAAAACTTTCGGCCTCGGTGAAATAAAACCGGCTTGTAAAGATTGAATTTAATCAAGTGTACGTCTAATCAAGTTCGCCCAGCACCGCAATATTTGTCGGGCATAATCGTCCACCGCGACTGCGCCTCTTCTCCGTCTACACCCGTCAATACGCGCAAAAACGCCGTCGAGGATGCAATCCAGGGGGGCTAGCAAGATTCAAAGTCTTCAAAGACGCGAAATTGGAGCAGGATTCATTCATTTCGTTCATTTTGAGGTTTCAATAGAAGACCGCTGAAGCCAATACCATCCGCCTGCTTCGTCTTAAAGGGAAGCTGATACATTCGGGAGGAGGTTTACCTGTTGAAAGAAGTCCTGAAACTTGCGTAATCTCGAAGATCTGCTTGAGACACGTACATCTATGCATGGATAGTCACGAAAAGCCACCGCTTCCGTCGATAATTTCTTCGGAATTTGCACACTTTGGGAATGTTTGGGGGGGGGCGTCATTAAAATCGTTTATTTTGCCGCCTGCTCGTTCGACCTGCCCATCGTCGGCGTTAGTTCTGCGCATCCTGCAGGATGCAAGTTTTCCACTTATCCCGACGCTCACCGCAATAGACGCGTCTAACCATCGGTGATGGTGGCGGCGGCGGCGGCGGCAGCGGCGGTGGCGATGCTTTCGAGGTGAGGGTCGGATCACGGCTGGAAAGTAGGGGGTGAAATGGAGCACGCCTCGTAAATGAATATCCAGTGCCCGTCGCCGCCGCCGCCGCGCAGCCCATACCAGTCGATGCGCGCCGGTCGTATTTTCGCATATAATCAGAGCTAAAATTTAATTAAACTTTGCTGCCGCGCAAGGGCCACAGAGCGAAGCAGCAAAACCCGGAAAACCAGCAAGCCGGTTTGTGAAATACTTATTCCCAGTATTCCACAGGAGAGCCGATATTCTCGTTCTCGGCGAAAAATATACCTACTAACTTAAGTGGTAATTAAATTAAGTATATATTAAACTTAATGTTAAAAGTGCAAAAAATCATTTGCGAAAAAAAGTCGAGGAAAATGCAATAATTTTTCTGCCATGTACAGCTGAGAAATATACCTACAGCATGAAAAGGGACGGAAAGAGGAAGGGTTGACTGTTGCTGCACCCCTTATTGTATATTTCACGTCGCAGGAAATAGAGAAATAGTTAGTTATCCACGGAACAGCCTCAGGATTGCAGGGTGCATACAACAGGCTCGTTTTCATAAATCACCCCGTTTACTGGCTTCGTTTTGCGGTTTATTGTTTCGCGCTTATATTCTGATAATTAGTTTTTCTGCCCTCGTGCGCTTCTTCTTTCCACCCTTGTGCAGCTTTTCGCCTCTCATTTGCAATCCCATTCAACGGGTATCTTAACAAATCGTTCATTTTTAATACAGTTTGCCATTATTGCATTACCACGTCTTTTCTATTAATTTTTAATATGCGATGTTACCAAGTGAAGAATTCTATTTTAATTTTCAGGAATTGTATTGAAATTTTCAATTTTCATTGCTAATTTCTGAACCAGTTCTAGTAACTATATGATATTAATTAGGTTAGTAGCTAATTGATAGTTGAGTTCATTGGTTTTACGTAATTAAAGTTAGCTCTAAGGAAATTATTGAAAGAATGGATTTAAAAATTCAATTTTTTCTATATAAAATACACCATGTCGTTACAAAAATGTTGATAACTGGTGTGAGGGCGTGCTCAGCCTCTCCACCAAGATGTTAGAATTGTAAAGGAAGTGGTGGTACCGTGAGGAGGATTGTGTGCGGGCGGTATGCACCGCTTCAATGTTTAGGTTTTTACTTAATAAAATCAATTGCTATCCGAACGCCGAATGAGCCTCTTCTCATCTTTACTCTCCCTAACGCGCAACACAGACAGCTGGTAGTTGTCGGCCTGATTGTTTCCTTTTTCAGGACGTTTAAGGACTGTATGTGGGCCCAGTGCGTTTACTGCGCTATCACCAAGGGTCGCCACTCACAATCAGTAAACGTCCCTTTTCTCTTCCGTCGCAATTACACTTCTGATCGGAATCCGGTGCGTTTACCGTGCCATCAATCAGGGCCGCCGACGTTGGTTCGCGACATGTGTGTTCTGTTTAGAACTTTATCTGTCTGTACCAGTGAATGTAGGTTCTAGTCAGCTTTTGACATTAACATCATTTTGTTGTAAATTAAAAGGCGAATTCATTGATGTTAAGCATTTAAAGCTAATTCGAGTTAAACTATTGAAATTATGCACATAAAACAGTAGAAATGAATCGAAAAGACTATAAGAAATTATGTGAATATACTGTGAATATACCCATAAATTATTTCAACTTTCAATAAATAATAAATACCCGTGTAAAATAATAATAAAAAAATACCTATATAATTAATATAATGTGTAAAGGTCAAAAAAAAGTTTTAAAATAACACTAGCAATAATTATATTTGAGTTGAAATATTTATTTAGCTAAAAGCAGGCAAAAAATAAAAATCAAACAGCAATGGTTGCACGCCGGCACAGGCGCCGAGAGCAACGCAATGTACACTAATGAAAAATGTAAAGGATATCCGGTATGGTCAGGAAAAAGCGAAACATCCGGAATGCGAATTAAGCGGTTTTCGCTCGCCGGACGCCGCAGCGCGCACGCATAATCCCATCGTCTTTTTGGCGCTTTCGGGGTGAGCTTTCGCCGAGAGCCGAGTTTTACCACAATTTCCACGCCGCAAAAAGCGGCAAAAACCACGCGCAACAACACACGCCCGCCCAGTCCGCTCCTAATTTATACATTTGAGTACTTTTATTATAATTGCGTCGTTTGCTGTTTTATATTTTATGCTTTGTTGCGTCATTTCATATGAAAACTCGAGCGGCGCCGCTTCATAAATAACATAAACAACGAGAGGCAACGAATTAAAATTAGTTTCTTGCGCGCGCTGCAATTCGGCGACACTTCGGTACAACTTTGTCCGCTTTACTACTGACATCTATCTCGACGAATGACTTTTGATGATGATATATCCACGGTAATGCGGTAATTTTCCGCCTGGAAATTAATTTACGCTGACGTTTTAATTGACTGCTTCCTTCGTTTGTAATTGCCGAATGGGGATGCGATGGGGTAGAAGTCCTGGAAAAAGTCCTATTAGCAAGGCTGCCTTGAAAATGTGGGCGCACTGACTTTCCGTCTGGAATGCCTCGTTTGTTAGCATCGGTGTGAAACAGACGGACTAAAAAGGGGTGCAAACTGCAAACCCTTTCCAGCACCCTAGCATTTCACCAGTAGAAAGAGGTGGAGAGGTGGGCAGACTGGTGGGACCGAGTCGGGCGCAATTAAAAGAATGTGATTTATACATTTTAATCAACGTACAATTAGGTAGTCTAATTGTAAGTATAGTCATATGAAGAAAACTACTAATAGTTGCACAAAATCCTTAATGATTATATATAAGTGCAAGAGGCAAAAAAAAGTTATCATAAGTAGGTAGGTAGGTAGACAGCCTCTGCAAACTCTAAAATCAATTAATGTGCTCGCCAAGAAAAATAATTAGCGCGATCTTTACACTGGGAAATAAATTCATAAAATTGCTTTTTATCGCCTACACAAGCAACTACGAAAAAAAAATGTTTCCAACAAATCCGACTCACTTTTAGTCGTACAATTCGAATCTACATTAATAATAGGGGTACCCATTTAAATTTTAAAAATTACCCCCACCTTGAGGGGCTGAGTATACCACGATCATATTTTCCCCATGGAATGCTTACTTTTTCATTACCTACAATTTTTTCGTAGAGGGCATATTTCTCGAGATATTTAAAGTTTTCACGTTAAAAAACTCACCCGGTATATTATTTTATGTACTATTATTTGTATATATTATTATTGCTCCATATTTCGGTGGAAACATTGCAAGAAGTTTACCATAATCAAATAAAAGAAGATGAAAATCCCACTAGAGATCAAGAACAAAATAATAATATAGTTTTACTTCAATTGTATGATCAGTCACTCGTCTTGTTTAGTTATTTTTAATTTCCATGGTTGATGTGTATATGTATTAAAAAAAAACTACACAGTCTAAATGCGACTATTCTCAATGCAAAAATAATGAGCTGTAATGCGTCGGCGTGCAAGGCATTTCATTTTCACGCGGCAATTAAAACGCTCAAAAGCACAAATTCTAGGCGAATCGGATGAAACTAAGATTGCGAGTTGCGTCAAACGTGCACCCAACTTCTGCACGTTCGCCATTGCAGGCGAACCAGACAGCAGGGCGCGCTCATGTCGAGCATTCATTGAAAAAATTCCGCGCGGATAAAAGACTGCACTGGGAGCCGAGGGAGAGCAAAAAAAATGCGCTCGGGAAAAAATTTCCGCGACGTGGCCAACGAAGTGCCCACTTGAATATTTTATGCCGAAACTACACTTTACTGCGCATTTGCCACTACAAATGGTAGCTGGGAGCGGTGGCGATGGCGGCGCTGCGGCAGGAGGCCGGAAAGAGGACGCAATTCGAACAAATCCCGAATAAAAAAAATCGCTGGGAAATGAGGAATGAGCAACGCTTCAGCCAGCCAACGAGCACAACATGTACTTCACAGGACCAAAACCAATGCTGAAGCTTTGCTTTTTAAAGTAAGTGCAGATGTATGATGCCAAACTACACAAATGAATAGAAAAAAAAAAGCGGGAAAAAGTTAACAGCGCAGGAAATATTTATGAAACTATTATATATGTTGAATATTTTATTTGGAAAATTATTATGCTCTCGACCGGAATTCGCTATAAACTCGTTCAAAATTTGCTGCAAACTCATTTACATGTTTTCAAAAAGGCTCGCAGGGTAATTTGATACGAATCATACTGATCAACTTGGGACTGTCAGGGGAGATGATATTGAACCCGACGGATTGTGAGCTTCCGTGGCGTAATAGGTAGCGCACGATACTAGTAATATATAAGTATGTTGAATTTCAGCCTTTTAGACCTTCCACTCAGCCCTGCTTCCGACTACTCTTCTTACTTCTCCATAACTCTTGCCTCTTCTTCTTCTTTTTTTTTCCTATTTTTCTTTATCTGCTATCAAACTGCCCCTCGATATCTACACAATCACCCAAAAAGAAACTCGCTATTTTCCAGTTCGAGTTGTTTTCTAATTATCTCGTTCCTGATGCTGTCCATTGATTCACAGTTCCTTCCTTAGATATCGAACAAGAACGCTGCGTGCCGGAGTGACGAAGAGCTCTCTGTGCGACGTTGTCAGCAAATGCTCCATGCAATATAGACACTGTATTCATGTTCCACTTTGCGATATATACTCTCCTGATCTGTGCTTATTATTTAATTAGTTAAAAAGAAATCAACGTAAATTAAATTTGCATATTCAGCTATACCTTAAATACGTTCCTCATTGTTTGTTGTAAAACAGCTTTAGTTGCATAAAGTTACAAGTTTAATTTGCAAGCATTAACTGCTCGTAATCAAGCAGTTATTACACGTAATTACTTGTTATGACGAAGCCATGAGATGGAAAAGGTAGCGAAACCCGTTTACGATTTCGCAATATTTACGCGATAAATTCAAGTGGGCAATCTCAAGCCTACTACATTTTATTGCTTTGTGGGCTAGCAAGGTCTCCGAACAACCCTTGCAAGCAAGACCTTGCAGCCGAACGCTTTACTGCACACCTACGCAGCCGCATCACGGCGTAACTTGCAAGGAAAGCGAGCGATAAAATTGTTAGCGGTAATTTTGCTGCTTTATTACGCGCAGTTACTTAGTTAATGAGACATGCTCCACAGCCGCCCGTGCATCTCTCCCAACAAGTACCAATGAAGCACCATGATGTACCGCCGTCAATCCTTGAGACGCGTGAGGACTTTCTAAGTCCCATAACTAATATGAACTTCGACGTAGATGCAACCAGAGATGTGAGATGGGCTTGATGGGGAGTTTGGGGATGACGTAACAGCGTGCTGATGGGATGAGGCCAGTGAAAATCAAAATGCAGTCCCGTTTGGCGGGGGTTAATTAAACGAAATCGAAGCGCGAACATTCCTTATCGCTCGCACATTTCATCCTCGTGGATTGCAGTAGGGCGCGGCGCGGTGGGGTGCAGATTGAAGGCGGCAAGCGGCGTGTACGAGAGAGTGTTCGTGAGCAGCGTGTAATTAATATGCAGACGGTGCCTACTTGCCTTAGCAAGCAGCAGGAAGTGGTGGAGAGTTATGCTCGGCTGGGCTGCAGGCGCTCCACCCGAAGGATGCACGTCCGACGCAACGGGAAGCCGTTGTGTCCTGCTGCTGGCATGATAAACTGGGCAAAACTGTACTAGTTTAAACAGGAACAATATAAGGGAGCCGATAAAAATGTTATATCTAAAATTTTGTAATTTCTGTTAAATTTCAGGTAAATTCAGGGGCAAGAACGAATTCTATGGGACCTTTTATGGACCATTGATGCATGGAAGAGAGAAATTGATTTATGGGAAGAGGAGGTAAAACAAAAACACTGGGAAAACACTCCCACGTTCTCATAACATTCTAAAGGTGTTCGAACTATCATGGAATGAGATAAAAATATCTAGTTGTTACGCGGTTGTCGCGGTTTTATTATCCAGTTCTTAATTCTCGCTTTGAACGCGGGACTTGATCTAACAGGGCCTTAGTTGCTTGCTCACTCAACTGATGTTAAAAATGATGCACACATTTACAGTTAACAAAAATGGCGTTTATTTGTTGGTTGTACAATATGTGGCTGTCGACTACGCGAACGTACAAAACCGTGTGGTGAAGAGAACTTACGTAGCGTAGAACTAGTTGAAGGTAAACGAGAGCGAAATGGCGCGCGCAGAGGGTTTTTATACCCCCTACGCGACCGGAACTTAAGCTAAGATGGCGTCCTCGACAGCCGAGTCCGGCCGAAGGGTGCAGGGTAGCAAACTTAAAATTACAACATCTCTCTTCAGTGGAGCGATACACTAGTGGACTCAAAACAGGACATTGTGTCCTAGGGTACCAACTGAGAAAGATGGAAATGGAGTTCAGTGAACTATGAGGTTATGTATCGAGGAGGAAGAGATTTGTCTGAACACATAGTCTGTTCGTACAAGTCTGTGAAGGATTTGAGAAACATCCTCCTAATGTTGGATTTCACACCTGGCCGGTATTTCGCCCTCTTCCTACTTCATATCAATTTCAATTTCATATTTTCAATTCATAATTTCAATTTCATATCAATTTGTGTTAAGAACAAGGAAAGACAATATTTTCAGAGCACTGCAAGTCGACAGCTACCCAGTGTTTAGAGACAAGTAAAAGAGCGAGCACATTTAAAGGAGTTTGATGAACAACTGATTTTATTCATGTACAAATCTTACAAACTAAATTCCAATTGTAAGTGTCTTCGGTGTAACGGAGCAAACCATTAACGGGGATCGGGGCACAGAACAAGAGCGACAGAAACAGATTTTTAACAAATCAAATCAAGGTCGCAGATATGAATAACACGAAAGACTCGACAAGAACGGATCAGGATTCCGCGTTGGCGCATGATGGTGCGTGCGATGCGTGGGGATGCAATAAGTCACGCACGCGCATCATGACTCCAACGCGAGGGTAGGGAACAACAATGGACAGAACCGGACGAACACTAGGATTTCGGTTCACCGCCTCCACTGGTTTAGGTGTGGGATATTTTGCGGGGGCCTCTACCAATCACAGCTCATTATTGCCGCCCCAGAAGTTATTGCGCGACGCGTCATGCCACGCGAAGCTGCGTGTGGCAGGTGCCGCCGTCGGATTATCACCCACAGGTGCGGTATGATGTTTCAAATCTTAGGAACTGCAGGTGCGACATGCACCTTTAGTTCCGCGAAAAATAAGGAGTCGATAATCTGCCGTGGCACCATCGCGTGTCTTGAATAAACATTTAATTCTGCAAAACAACAGATGCACGACATGACACCATATCTGATTCCATTGTTCCCAACATGGAAAACATTGCCGGGTGTCTGGAATAGCGCAACAATCTTCATCGGTTCCCGACACCATCTTAAGCAGAACAATAAACCAAATCTGGTCGCAGTTCACTTATAACCTATAAACTACAAGAAGCAGATTTACTAATTTTTAGAAGAAGAGATCGTTCTCTGGGGTTGATTGTGCCAGAATAACAGAGAGAACGCGGAGATCCAAGAGGAGGCGATCGGCTGACGCTGGTCGTTAGGGCAGATCGTTGGTGAAGACGGACTTTGGTGATAGACTGGCTGCTGAAGATGGTCTTGCTGGTGATGATGGACTCGCAGGTGCCGATTGCGGGGAATTGGTCGAATATTAAAGATGGAGGTGATGACGCGTCTGTTCCTTTGTTCGTAACCGTGGAAACGCGAGAGTCACAATCTCGCGGTGACGATTTCGGCGCTTCAGCATTCTAGATGTTTATATCTGGATGATTAGAATTTCGGTGGATGTTGATATTTGTTCGTTCTTCGTACAGGAATCGTTAGCGACCATCATAGTTCTAAGAAATTTTTTTATTTCTTAGACATATTCATATATTTTCATCAAAAATAAGATAATTTATACATTTCCTTAATTCTCCAAGTATTTTAGTCCTGATTTGTTCTCTTATTCTTTGTATAAATTACGAAATCAAGTATTGAAGCAATTTGACCACGTTAAATTAAACAGATATATTGATACAAAGTGTAGCTGCAAAGCTTTGTGTACAATTACTTGATCCTTGTTGTGGTTATTCTATTACTTCAACAATAATAAGATTAATTCCGGTCTGAATCAATCTAACCTCAATTGCGTTTCCTTAATCTACCATTTTGTAGTTTCAAAGGCTTCCTATTATCATACTACTACAGAATTTCCAAACATGAAACTTAAACAATTTTAAATAACCAACCAATTTCCACAAACCGTAAAAAAAGAGTACAACAAAATCAATTGAAGTTGGTAGGTAAAATCTTATCTCAAAACCCCCGCAAACCACACGAGTTGATTGAGACAAATTGACACGTGACAAGAGCAAGCTCCTGCGCTTGCCGTCGCTTTAAAGACGTATTAAATTGAGCATAATGCCAAATAAATTGAAAAAAAGAGAAATCGCAGCGTAAAATTCGCCAGAAAAACAAAAACGCTCCCTGACTGTGCTGTAAATAAATAAAAGAAGTTGAAATGCGAGTTTTCTCCTCGAGTAATGCAAAAGCAGCAAACCAAACTTAAATTTAAAAAATTAAAAGTTTCAAGTGCGCGACGTTGCTAATTGCTGCCATTGCGGCTCTTTCAACATCCGACTCTCGTTCTCTTGCATCTACACTTACAAACACGCACTCAGCCATTCACACGTTGAATGAAGTAAAAAGTTTTAATTAGTATTTTAATTCCAATCGCAATCCGGCTCATTGAAATGCATGAAAATCCGAATGGATAATTGCTAGAAGGCATACGCGGATTTTGTCTCTGGGTAGAAAAAAAAAGGAAAATATAAATACGCGAAGGCAAAAACAATCAGCAGAGAAATTCTTGAAAAATACTGAGATAACAGACAATTACAGGGAATAATTGGATGTCATAAGAATTTCTTTTCTCAGCAAAAAAATGTTTGTAAATATAAAACGAAAATATTTATTATATACCATTGAAAACTAGTTTAATTAATTTGATATAATTATGGGTTTATTGGTAGTCTTCTTCTTCTTCTTCTTCTTATCGTAAGTCATTGCGACTTGTTGTGATGATAATATCAGGTTGTGTTTGCCTGCTTTTCTTGTGAAGTTGACTGCCAGCTGTCTTTCCATCTTTTTGGAGGTGCATCAAACATCTTGAAATATAGATATTGGCATACTGTGGAAGTGATTAGAGTAATGCAGGAATTTATAGATACAAACTCTTCAAAGATTAACAGATAACAACTCTTGGTGACGGACTCTCGGTGAGGGACTAGCTAATGATGGCGGACTCACTGGTGGCGACTGCTGATGTCGGACTCTCAAATGACGGCGGACTCGGTGATGGACTCTCGCACTGACTGATGTCGGCGGCTTGGCTGCTCGCAGGTGAAGACTGCTGTCGATGCCGGAGTCTCGGATTGACTACTGATTGTGGAGAATTGGCTTACTATTTATACTTCGGAAGGCATCAAAGATGGAGATGATAACGCGACCATTCCTAACTTCGTCACCTCGGAAATGCAAGAGTCACGATTTCGCGGTGACGATTTCAACGCCTCAACATTAGGGATGTTTATGTCTTGATGATTAGAATTTCGGGGGATGTTGATATTTGTTTGCTCTTCGTGCGGAAACCGCCATTACTGACCGCCACAACACCATATAACATTTTCTCATCATCAAAACTGAAGAGTAGAAAGGTATATGAATATATTGTGAGTTTAATGCTACGTTATTTGCCTTGCCGTGTGAGCTCTTATTGAAATGATTAAATTATTCAAACATTCTACATCACACAAGCTAATGTACAATTAATTAGTAATACGATGCATATATTTGGGTTGTAGTAAGAAAATGGACCAGAGATATATCAAATTTCCTATTATTCTTAATTTAATTCCACTGAAATATAGCAGGAATCCTTGTATCCTGTATGGCAGCGAGTACTAAACGCCGAGCACGTATGCGGCAGAACCGCAGACGACTGTTGATGTGACAAACTCGAGTAATACGAGGGGCGTGTGCGCGTGTGTAAGGTTAAATAGTTGATTAGATTAATTCGCGACACCGTCACAGGCAATAAGTCCGGTTATTGGGCGCAGGACGAGAGCGCAGCCACCACGAACTGCCAGGCGGCAAACTATCTGAACTCATGCTCGTCGTGCACAACTAAGCGCGCCAGGCCGAAACGCTACACCCTCTTGACTCTCGCCACGCGCATTATCCTGTCACGCCGCCTCCGCTGCCGCCACTGCCGCCGCCCGGCGCCGGCGTTGGGACAGTGACGAACCATGTCGCACATACTAATTCACGACTTTGATTAGTCCTGATTGGATTTTGACTTGATTCGATTAAAGTTTGAGGCGCATTCTGGCGCACGCATCACTGGCGCACTGCGATTTTCGACTGTGATTCCATGCGAATTGGGCAACTTTTTGCCAAGCTGTATTGCTTCCAATTAAATGGCGTCACATTCTCTTTTGTTGATTGGCATCATTCCCGCCGTTGCTGTAATAGAGCCAATCTATCCGGCTAATGCAGTTAATGCAGCATCGTGAGTCTATATTGGTCCCGGCTATTCCGGCCTGGATCTGAGCGCCGCACGAGGGATAAAAAATGATACGTAATTAAACATAAATCGATTTCGGGGTCGTCGCTCATGTTGCTCGTTGGGCGCTAAATGAAATGGCAAAATGCTAAAAACCGGCTAAATCGAATTCTGACGAGATGAATTCGTTTCAGCTCTGGCATGTGATGGACGATGGTAACCAGTTTAAAAGGTTATTCGATATTTTTTCTACGCTGGCTTAACTGACTGAACTGATAATGAAAACATGTAAGAACATGGAACCGTTGGTTTTGACTCTTCTAGCAAAGAAGTTTACAAAACTTCATTTAGATAATCATTTATTTTACCTTCAGTTTCAAAAAGTTTCTGATAAAACTTTAGTAGTTATTAACGGTACTTTTTTACAATCTGGTATACTGGTAAACAATCTGGTATACATGCTCGTGATAGAATCATAGTTTTGTCTTCATCATGTCTGTATTATGTGTTCATTTTCTTAAGCGAAGTGATTTACATTGTGAAGTTGATGAAGTCACTTATATACCTCCAGAGTGGTGCCTGGAGGGGTATTTTGAGGTACATGACCTGGGAGCGCGTACAGAGTTTGTCCATCACACTCAAGCTTCCCAAGTTACCAAGTTTCCCATAAATTTTGTTTATAACAATAATAATGAAATTTTAGTAGCTATTAACGATATTTTTTACAATCTCGTATACTGGTATACAATCTGGTATAAGCTGGAGATATAATCGTTCTTTTGCCTTCATCATATTTGGTATTCATTGTTCATTTTCTTAATCACAGTGATTTACATTGTGAAGTTGATGAAGTTGCTTATATACCTACAGAGTGGTTCCTGGAGGGGCATTTTGAGGTGAATGACCTGGGAGCGAGTACAGAGTTCGTCCATCACATTCAAGCTTCCCAAGTCACCAAGTTTCCCATGAATTTTGTTTATAACAATAATAATGTAGCCAAACTTGGCGCCTAATTCAATTAATTCAGACCTCAGAGATTTATCACATCATTACATTATTAACCATCTCTTTACATTTTCTTATTCTTTTTTTAAATTTTACATTACTTGTTTCATTATGTTTACTCTTATTCATCAGTCTAAACAATTCCAAGAACATACTAATTATATTTTGAGGAACAGAACCGATATTTTCGCAAAAATTCAACACAACATCGATGCCTTTGAAAGTAGTAAGGGTGAATTGACAGAAAGTCGGAATATAGCAGGTCCTGGGCATTTTTTATGGTAGGTCGACCTACGTTCACTCGCAATTCAATTATTTTTGTTCCGCTCGTACGGTTTTTACCTATATATACTGCGAATATATATTTTTACCTTTTTTATTACCACTTGACTTTGGATTTCTCCACAAGCCCCTTTACTACAGGCTTTATAACGAATTTTCCTTTAATAATGATAATATAAACAACTTTCATTTTTTTCCTTTTTCTTTCTTACCTTTTTCTTTTGTTAATTATAAATAAATCAAACTTGTAATAAATAAGATACATGATTAGAAATATTTTAATGTATTCCATGTAATTAGTAATTGCATTTTGTTGACATGTGTTCATCAGAAGTGTAATCAGAAAGCTATTGCTAATGAAAATAGATATAAAACTGAACTTGTATTACATTAAAAGCATTTTTATTAATATCAATTTTGAATTTTAATTTGATTTTTTCTAGATCATCATAAGTGAATAAGCAAAAAACAACATCTAGTAAATTGTAAATTCACCTCGTTGTGCAGCCCCTCCAGGAATCGCTCTGGAGGTTGATGAAAACTCACTCCGTATCACAAACAAACATTTCCTTAATCACATCATTAATAACGATAATATAAGCAAATTCTCTTTAATATTAACTTTACTTTTTTGTGGTAATTCTAAAAAATCAAACATTTAACTAATTTAGTACATGTTTAGAAATATTTCGATATTTTCGATTTTATTAGTAATTGGTTTTTGTTGACATGAACTCAAAATGTCAACAAAAAGCTATTACTATTTAAACAACATGTAAAACAAAAATTGTATTAGATTAAAAACAATTTCATTAAAATCGCATTCGTATTAATATTATAGGTTAAATTTCCGCGAATTCTAAAAAAAAATTATAGTTTGTTATTTTTAAAAATGTAAGGTAAAAAATGTTATTTCATTTAGCAGTGAAGTAATTACCGATAAAAATGGTTTAGACACACTGTATTAACTTCCACAATAGTTCATAGTGAATTGCCTATGGAGAATGGAATTTGCGCAACGCAATTGCCGTTCGTCGAGGTCACAATGGCACGGTTGGCGGGGGCGGTTTGGGTATGCATGTGTGTGTGAGGGAGTGGGTCGCTGGGGCGAGTGCGCACCAAGCGACGCCGCTGTTCGACAATAAAGCGTCGACTAATTGCACAAACGAGTCGAATGGTTAATTGTGTAGAAATTATGCCGTTTCGCTATCGTGACCGTGCTATTCCCATTCGTAACCCCCGGCCGTCCCACTCTGCGTCCCTTCGCAACCACTATTGTCCAACCGCGCGCGGCTGTTTTTATCGTACGAATAGATTTTTGTTGTAATTTTTTTGCCCTTTTTCACGTCAAGTCATGCATGCACTTATGCGTCGAGTCATTTGTTTCTTTAATTTCCGTAATTTTTGTAATGAGCTTTACTTGGCCGAGTTGCTATTGCCACTTTTTGCTTGATGGAGTGTGTACGGAATGAGGGAACGGTGCGGCGTAACGTAAGAGAGAAAACCAAACATTGCGCAATTGTGGTTTGCTTTGCAATTACACAGTGCGTTTTGGAGTGCTTTCAGTGATTTTACAAATTGTACAAGAAGATTCTACAAACTCTAAAAATTACCTTTTTTTGATTCTTTGACTTTGGAGTTTTTTTTCGATTTCCTCGTCCTGAATTATCAATAATTCTTTCTTACGACGTTTTTAATTGGACGCAAAGTAATGTTATGGGTGATATTCTGAAATCCATCGCAAAGTGAGGTGGCACTATGCAGAATTAATAAGCAACAACTTCCGATGCGCCGTGACTCTGGGAGTTGCCCCTCCAAGAACTACTCTGGAGGTATTTAAAGCCTCGCTTTTTTAAAAATTATTTACATGCAAATAACTTCTGTTCATTAGTAAATTCAGGCACGTCTATATGAAAACAAAACGATGAATTTTCTACATCAAGATATCTATAGCAGCAAACAACATCCCCTCCAAGAACCACTCTGGAGATGTATGAAAACTCGGCATCTCAAACAAATGACATCTCAATATAATATTTATACTAAGTTTTTCATGACATTGAACTAAATTACAAGAACATATTATCTATTCCATCTGAAATTTTACTGGATATTCTAATAGGACCTCACTTTTTCAAGTTATACAGAAACTGTTTGATGAAAAATGCATTACAATTGTACAAGACAATTTCGAATGAACTGTCGCACATGCCAGAACAGGGTCTCTGGACGTAGCGCAGGAAAATAGAAAACGACTGGCAATCGGCGTACACGTAGCGGCCGCGTAACAGTTCATAATTGAATCTGCCAATGTTCAATTGATCAATGCCGCTGGTCGTCGCATCGGACGTCACGTCCCATTCGCAGTGCCGCCTCCAACGCTTCGCCGCACGTGTGCCATACTCAATACGTTTGTTTCCATCGCCTGGCCCGAAGCCGGGGGGCGGCTAACGACAGGCGAGCCGGAAGACCTGCTGCAGTAGGAGGTCTCTGTGCACCTGCTGATCACCCTGCTATGCACAGGTGGCACTTCCGCCGTCGCGGCTTTTGCTCGAATTCGATTTATAACTCGGTGGCGGTGGTTGCGAGAAGCAGGACAATGTCGAATGGTCAATGTGTTGCAGGGGCTGTACATCCTGCCGAAGAGGTGTGGGTCGCATCCCCATGCAAATCTATGCTTACCACTGATGTCTTTACAATTTGGTAATAACCCCAGTTTTCTTCCCTGTTTTCATGAAAAGCCTGAAAGTAACATAGCCACAGACGTGTACATCACAGAGGGAGTACATCACTGGGTTTAGGGATTATATGGTGCTCCGAATCATTGCAAGGGTTTTTAGTTATTATTACTAAACCAGCATGTCCACAGAGTACGGTTGTATATTCAATGGCATTTGCATGCGTACACACACCAAAAGGGTGTCCATTGGGACACTTTGTTGCGGCGGTCGTGGCGGTGACGGTGGCGGTGGCCAGTGGCTGGACCCAACACGGGGGAGAGAGCAGGTCGCTCGTTAGGTCATTAGTGCTGCACTGTTGACCGTTTTGCGCTTTGACGGCGCCCAATTTATATCGTTAGTTCGGTTAAAATCGCGCCTCTCTGTGCCCGGCTCCCCCCAGCGGACCAGTGGACCTGCAATTTTATCTTGTTTCCCTACCGCTACAAGTTATATTTTATGTACATTTTATTTTATCTCGTTGCAGGCTTTACATTTTCTGGAAAATAGTTAAATTAAACGCTTTCATAATTCTTTTTCGTTAGGTAGTTAAATAAATTGTAAAGTGGAAAAAAGTTAAATATTTCTTTAATATAGATTAAAAATTAACAGGACAGTTTGATAACATTGTCAATGTTACTCATATAGATTTCTATATAATATAATAGTGATTCATAGCGGCGGCTTGCCGCGTTGTGAAGCTCAGTGCTCGTTAGATCACTGCAGTTAAGCAACGTCGGACGTAGCTAGGCGTTGGATGGGTGACCACTTGGTCTTCCCACTCAACCAGCATCCGCGAACTCTCCTGATTTCGCGGTAAAAACGCGGACGAAGGTTGGGTGATTCGTTTGCAACGGTCCCCGGAAAAAAAAACCCATTCAGATCAGAGCAGTACCATCAGTAGCGAGACCGGATCGGGCCGGGCCAGGTGAAAGTTACTAATCTCTTACACCACTATGTGGTAGAAAAGGTTGTAGAATAAATATAAAGAATAAATAAAAATAATAATAGTGATTCATTTACAGCTTCTGTTGGCCGTTTTGTCGCCAATTTTCTCCTTGCCATTCCTGCTTGTACTTGGTTATTCTATGTGTTCAGAACCGCGAAAGTACCTAGGCCACGCTCGACCAAGGTAGGGTTAGAACAGAAGATAGGCGGACTGAAAAGACGACGGTCGCCACCGAGTTCCACCCTGGGAGACTCAGAAAATGATACAGAAGTATCCAAACAAACAAATGCAGGGCTGGACTACCTGTCCAATATGTAAGTCGAAGAAGAATGACAATTATTGAACAACCATTAAGAAGACCAAGCAATAATATAGTTTAATTTCCGCAGATATTTATATAATTGCTCTTTCAACTCAACAATTAGTGCGTTAATTATGAAAATTTAGCGGCTATCTCTCCTAGATCAATCTTGGAAACCAATTAATTTACCATCAATTAAGCATAGATTAATAACGTTAAATACCAAACTTATTGCCGGGGCTGGCCGTACCGAAGGTGTGAATAATTATTATTCATTAAATTTAAACGCCATCAATTTAATTGTGTCGATGGCGCATGCTGCAAATGCGTTGTTATTAAAACAAATTGCCGCGCAAAATATGAAACGGCATCGAATCTATCACTCGCGTCTGTCGCCCTCTGCTCCACCGCCGCCACCACCCGTCTGTCTACATCCGTTCGGCCCCCGGTCAGTCACGGGGCCGGCGAGCGCGCGTTTGTCACACGCCGACCGAAAACGGTTCGCGCATCGGTAGCGGCCGCTGTAATGTACGTACATGTGTGTGTGTGTGTGCACACGCGGCCAAATTGCAATTCGGCGCAAATTTTTCGAAAAAGCGCGCCCGCCGTCATTCGTTACGCTAGAGTTCGCTCACAATGGACTTAATTGCGCCGCCGCCCGAAATTTCCAGCGACGCAGCACATCCGCCGCGCCGCTCCCGGCACGGGCGTGAGTTGCGCGAGCGAGCGAGCGCAAAAGTCGGAAAATTTCATAATAAAATAGCTGATTCTACGAAGTGTGAAATTGTTATCATGCTGGGTGTGCTCGCAAATCGAGGCGACGTGCGAATCACACCTACTGCGCTTCCTGCTCCGGCGAATCGCGGATTTCTGCCCACTCTCGCTGGATTTCACGTCGTAATTAGTTGTAATGTTGATTGAAACGATGTCGCTGCGTAATAAATGAGCGCGCAATGACATTCTCTAATTAATTACCGCATATCAATTAGAGGCGGACGGGTGGACGGTTTTTGGCTGGGCTGTTTTGGCGCGCTTTTGGAAAAGTGTGCGAGGTTTTAAATTGGAGGCAGGCGTTGGCCGCACGTTGCCGCTGATGTGTAACAGCCGAAGTGCAAGCGCAATTAATTATGCCGATGAATGCGATTCGGCCCGGCGCCGCCACCATTGGCATTACGGCCCAGCCAGTCGGCTGGCCGGCCAACAGTGCCATCGACGTGCATGTGCATTGTGTGCGTTCGTTTCAATCAATTAATGAGCAGCGCAGTGGAACAATTCGATTGATGATGATGATGATGATACTTCATATTCGCGGAGAGAAATTGGCAATTACGTCAGGTGTGAATCACATTCTCTCGAATTGTTAATCCACAAAGAAATATCTCATCAAATTTACACCTATTGAATTGTAATTTAATTAAAATAATTCTAAATTACAATTTAAAAAATTAAATCTATTATTCGTGTGACTAAGTTCTAATGTCCTAAAGGAGAACAACATTTTTGCAATAAAGTGTGTTTAATCACATCAATTTAAACATATCCATTGATGTAACGGCTCAAGAAATGAAATTTCTGAAGTTTTAGGAAATATTCGCTAAATTTGCTCAAATTACTTTTTTTTATAAACGAACTTTTCAATACCGATAGCTATAATGAAACTGGAAATGACACATGATTTCTGAAGGTTCCGAAAATATTCGCTAAAATAAAATTTAAGAGACAAAAATGTTAAGATATGTTCAAACCACTTATTTTCTCAAAAAGGACATTTAAACACAATATTCGACAAAAGATCAGTGAAAATGTGGTTAGATCTGCTCAAGTGACTTATTTTCTCAAATTTGGAAAAAAGATCCTTTTGAGTTAGGCGATTTCTGAAGGTTCCGGAAATATTCGCTAAAATTTAAGAGAAAAACATCCCAAGATATGTTCAAAAGACTTATTTTCGCAAAAATTGCATTTAAACACAATATTCGATAAAAGATCAGGGAAAATGTGATTAGATCTGCTCAAGCGACTAATTTTCACAAAAAAAATGAAAAAAATCCTTTTGAGTCAGTTGATTTCTGAAGGTTCCGGAGAAATTTAAGAGAAAAACGTGCCATGATATGTTCAAAAGACTTATTTTCACAAAAAGGGAATTTAAACACAATATTCGTTAAAAGATCAGGGAAAAATGTGATTAGATCTGCTCAAGCCACTTATTTTCACAAAAAAATGAAAAATGATCCTGTTGAGTCAGGTAATTTCTGTAGGTTCCTGAAATATTCGCTAAAATTTAAGAGAAAAACGTGCCATGTTATGTTCAAAAGACTTATTTTCACAAAAAGGTAATTTAAACACAATATTCGATAAAAGATCCGGAAAAAATTTGGTTGGATCTGCTCAAGCGACTTATTTTGACAAAAAATGAAAAAAGGTCTTGTTGAGTCAGGTCCCGCGGATCACCGGGCGATGAATTAACGTTTGTAAAAACCCCGATATATTCTCGTAAATTAAAATTTTCTCAACAGTAATATTAGGTAAAAGAAAAGTAACAAAACGATCTTTCTCTTCTTTTGTCTCAGCTTAGTTGTTACTAAATTGTAGGCATTTCCAGTGGGTGGAAAAGAGAGGTTGATAACGCAGGTGTTGGAGTCACATCAACCGATTACAGCCAGCAAGCACCACTACTGCATTGCCACTGCCACCCCCATGCGGTTTAATCTCGCAATGAGTGCACAACGGCCGCCTCTGGAACAACCACTTCACCTATCCTTCGTGTCACTTGTAGTTGTGGCGGTTGGGTGCACTCTTCATCGGAAAACGCGAAAATCACACCCCCGGCACGTAATACACGAGCGCGCACTACGCAACTTATAAATAATTTACCAACTCAAGCTACTCACCGACACGGCCCTACCGCCGCCAGCTTGCAGGCTGCTGCACCTGGCGAAAATCGAAAATTCAAATCCTGTCATTTTTCCCACTATTCTCGAACCATTTCAATTCCATGCCCTGCATAAATATAGCAAAATTCCCATTTTCGCGTGGACATAAATTGCGCCAATTTGCAGCGCTACATGACCGAACGAGTGGCGTTATTTCGCCCAAATTTGCAGTGCTTTCCGGAACTCATTTTCCGAATCCACTCATACAGGTATTACGAATTAGCATTATCCTGCGAATGTACGCCTACGAAATTATGCATTACCTGCGTGGGAAAGTGTGCAGAACGCGGTGCGATCGTTTCATCAATCCTCGCGCTAGCGATTTTAATAAGCTATCGATGGTAGTAACACGACTGCAATTTGGGTATGCGTTGCTGGGCGTCAGGATACGGTAGTTTGTCGTCAGGTGGATAGTAGGGTGGCAGAGCAAAGCCGATTTTTACGCGTTTTGCATCTCGTCAACGAGCCATGGTGCTGTTTCCCACCGCTATTGTATTTATTATCGGAAGTGGTAGACCATGGAAGTGTTCGTTAAATATTCAAATTTTCCCAGTGGCGCGGCGCTTATGCGGCGTTCAATGCGAACTGTCAAAATATAAATTGTTCCATTAAATTATAAATAGTAGTAATCCGTATTTCTACACATATTATTGTGAAATTTGCGTTTCATTTTTCAATGATTGGTCCATCAGGATTCGAAAGTAGAATTTATTAAAAAATTATTTGTTTCTGTAAATCATAAGAATTATGTCTTCCCAAAATTTTAATTTTTTTCCAGTTCCTGTGATCTCCAGTATGAAGCGTTCGACTCATGAAAACTAGAACGAGCACTTGATAAGATGGTTTTATAGTGAACTTTCCTAACCTTGCAATTTTTAATTGGCTGTTATTTGTTCCTGCAAATCATAATAATGGTATATATCTGTTTTGGAAAATTCCAAATGTCACTATTATAACAATATAATTATAACAGAAACATATTTTTTATAGTAGTGATTTTATACAAAAATTCGATTTCTATTCGAAAGACCAAATCGATTATATAACCCTAACAGGAGCTTAAAAGCTTCCCAGCAGGAAACTGGAAGCTTTTAGTGTCAATTTTCTATGTGCTACTTGGCGCGCCTCAAGCTACAAGTTAAAATTGTTGGCGGGAAATTAATAGATTTTTCCGCCTTCGATTGGTGCCGTTCCGAACTGCCTGCTACTGCTGCTGTTGCCACCATCGCGTGTCCTGCTACAGCAGATTGGCGTGTGAAACCGTATCAAAAGCGCGAAGGCTCAGCTTTATACCGGTTAATTCTTATGTGAAATTGCTTCTTGCACCTCGTCGCATCAAAACGTGTCACCGCCAGAGTCAAAATGGATGAATTCATTCCAAATCTCTATTAAATAACATTTAATAATATTGAATTGACAGTATAGGAAAAATATATTTTTTGAAACAATTACAACATTTTTATGTTAAATTTTTATTAATTAATATTAAACTGATTGACTTTTAGACTCTAGATTGTTTCATTATTTCACTGTTTTTGCGGTTGTCCTAAAATTTGTTGTGATAAAATTTGTGGAATGAATGAACCAGGAATACTATAGGTTTGAATTTTAATTCGAGCCTGTGTTGTAGCAATGACACTGTGTAACAAAAAAGTTTCGGAAATAAATAAAAAGCGCGTTAGGCTGGCGAATGAATAAGTAATGAACACAACAGCCGTTGTATTATGGTAACTACGATGACAAAAAAGGTACAGATTTATGCAAAAATGTTTGGGAAGTTTACAAAAAGTAATTGCAGAGTGATGTATTATAATAAATCTATATTTTATTAGTAGTCTATTTTAGTATATACCTAGTAGCTTAAATATGTTTATACATTTATAAATATTACATCCATATTTTCTTATTTTTCAAAATAAAGATTTTATCAACGCTCAACTTTCGAGAAGATTTTGCATAATTTGCCCTAGTTCTCCACAGCATGGTGTGAAATCGTTGTAGCTTGAGGGCGTGCAGTGCACCAGCGCAACCGCATAGTAAATAGCAATAAATTAAGTAACAATACGCCGCCGGTTTGTCGGTGCCGGTTTTCGCCGACAAGACAAGCGGTGGCAGGCGGGTCGGCGGGCAAGGACTGCCGAGGGCTGGAGCAGTACATAACGTAAGATGCATAGCTTGCGGCTAGCCTTTCGTGCCACCCCCGGACGGCGTATATCTGTCGCAATTTAAACTAGTCGGAGTGGCCCAGTGCCGCCGGTCCGTCCAACATCGCTTTGCGCGCGCTTTGCCGCCACCGGCCGGCAATTCCTCTTTGGTTTTCCGCGCGTAGGTACGCTATTATTTGCC
Source organism: Mimaenictus wilsoni (assembly GCA_027575185.1). Lineage (NCBI taxonomy): Eukaryota > Metazoa > Arthropoda > Insecta > Coleoptera > Staphylinidae > Mimaenictus > Mimaenictus wilsoni. Next base: position 24,494 of record JAODAC010002836.1, read on the forward strand.
TATTTCCAACCGAGCGCGGCAAGAAGCAGGGCGAACAGATGTGTGGCGGCGGTTGGCGGCGGTTGACTGTGAAAAGGGGCACTGGCGTCGCGGCTGCAGGCAGATGGAGAGCGTGCGGCTACCATGGGTAGATAAAGCGACCATAATTTGTTAAATAATGAAGATTATAATTTACACTCGAACCCACCGCCCCCGGTGGGCGAGAGGGCCCAGCTTTGTACTCTGTCAGATTGATAGCATGTGTGTATGAATCATTTTTATCTTCTTCGTCTTTTAAAATGATTTACTTGAAACTTTAAATTTTAAACTTGACTTGAGGATGACTTGGTTATTTGTGGGGATTCGCGATCGATTGGGTGAAAACAAAGTTTGCTAGTTATTTTTATGGCATTCTGGATATCGAGGACACTTTCATGGAGTCGTATAAATCACCCAATCGATTAGAAACAAAAGGATATCCATCAAACATAAACTAGCATCGAAAACTTTTATTTCAATGTTCATGATCGTGTTCTTGTCCTACTGTTCATGCTCTTCGCGAAACTTTCACAATCATAAAATTTGTTCCATTTCTGTTTTCACGACCAAATGTTTATTACGTGTCTGATCTTTATATTCGCCAAGTACAATGTTACGAAAAATGTGAAAAATGAATAAAATGTGCCAATTTTTCTGTGTTCTCATTTTTAGATTGTTCGCTTTCATCAGATATTTTTAATAAATGTAATAATAACATCATCAATAGGTGTAAACATTTCGAATGGTCTAAAAATGCAGAGTCCCAAGAACAAAAGCTTAGTGCAACGACCGAAAACTATGCAAAGTCAGCAGGAACTTGCACAACAATATCCAGTTTCCAACTTGGACTGCGGTGCGCAAAAACCAAATAGATTCCAAGTTTCTAACCTTGACATATCGCCCCTCCAAATGACCGCTCTGGAAGTGTACCACATTCTCACAGAAGATTTAAAAATCTAAATACAAGTATATCAAAGCAGCGGCAGTTGAAGTCGTATACTTTGAGAAATAAAAGTGATAATTGAGAAAAAGTTTGACAGAATGACAATTACATTTCGAATGTCGGAAGAGTCGACGCGCTGCGGCATGGGGAACGAATGCGCAGATAATTGCACAAAGCGATCGACGCCACTCGACGCCTCAGTATTCCTGCAGGTAACATTGCATTCTTCGAGGATTCTCCACGTAAATTCACGTAATTGTTATTGGATTTGAGATCCACCTCTCGAGCCCCAGCTAGGTACCTCGGACCAGAGGCCCTCGTTTCCGAGTCCAAAACTTTACAGCATCACTTGAGGGTGTTGTACCATTTACCATGCGCCATTCACAAATTGCTGCGACGAGTGGAATTAAAGAAGGCCGAGGCGTTGAAGATGCGATTAATCACCTCGGAAAAGGGACGCTAATTGGCGCAAATCAGGATTTAAATTTCACTTGGGTACTGTAAAAAGTCGTCCACTTACTAACATCCTGTATACGAGCATCGGAGGCGTTACAACTTGGCCGAAGCGCAGTAGAGCGTGTCACAATTTGCCATTATTCGCCATTATTTGCCATTATTTGCCACTATTAGCCATTATCGCACTAGTCCAGACCTACACAACCTCTCGGAATGTTCCGACTCCACCATTTCAAACCACTTCCCTTTTTCGTCGAGGCCGAGCAATGGCAGCCGCCGGAAAAGGACCTAAGACACCCAACTCGGAGCCGAAACTTATTGCTTGTTATTGGCTTTTGGGCGTTAACTAACGCCCTCTAATATAACATTTTAACAGTTTCCAGTGTGACTTTCGCTCCTTTCGTGTCCCTTCGGTCGCGCTTCCGGGCCGCATCTTCTCCCGCCTCCACCGCTCGAAACCCTCAAAATGTGAAAGAACAGCCTGGCTAACCGACGGTAACAAAGGTATCGAGGGTGTCGGTGGCAGGAATAATGGGGTCGGCGTGTAAGCGTTGCGCACCGGGCCTGGCGTGCTTCTGACGGGCGGGATAGAGCTGAGAGGTAAGCGGGAGGAGGCAGCGTGGCAGCGCGCCGCTGGCTGGAAACGAGGCGGCGGCAAAAGAGGAAAGGTAACAAATTAGACCTGCAGAAGCCGATTATAAGCGGCGACGCCTGCGATAGATAGATGGATAGATAAATGCGCGGATACGCTCGGGCGGCCGAGATCGATGCGGCAAATTACCGTGTTACGCTTGGTGCGTCCACCACCCACCTCACGAGCATGGCTCCCCCCAAAACATTGCCATCCGCAGCCGCCCACCCTCATACTCCCCGGCCAAAACCACCGCCGTCTACTGTGCGGCGATGTTAAATTAAAAGGGAGTTACGTTCGATTCGACGTTGACTTAAGACCTACCGCATTTACTGCTACTGCACATAGGAGAGATTTTTCTTGAGGATTATTATATACTGGGTGTTTTGTTTTTCAATCAGGGTGTGTCAATACAATATAAATTATGCTACTTTTGTTTTTAATTTTTTTTCTTTTTTCTGCTTAAGATATGATTTCTGATACTAATGATATGAAATTCAAATTGTAAATAAATGTAATTTTTACATATTAAAATTCGATATTCCAGATAAACATTGCTGTAGTGTTCATATAGTCTCGATTTTATAGTTGCTCAGATTTCTATAATTTAACGTTTCAGTTGACATTTGTTGATGTATGAATCAACAGGGCATCGCAAGATAAGAAGTGTCGATGAACTCGAAAATATTTGTATTTATATTTGTATCTGTATTTGTATTTCTATTTGTGTTTATTTGTACGTATATTTACATGTACTGTATGTGTAATTTTCCTAAGCCGTGTAGGCGCCTTGTTTTGCATGTACACAGCAAACATCACACATTTCAGCTGATAGTTGGGCGCGTCCGCACAGGATGGAAAAATTGAGATAGACTTGCGCCCTAACTGCGTCAGTAGGTCTTAGTATATAAGGTTGTAATTTAAATTGAATAAACCAGTAGTAACAGTGTTGCGAACCGATGGCTCTGGGAAGTCTCCATCACCAAGCCACTGATAAGGTCATAAGTTAAGTTTACAACATTGTATGATTCAGGACGTCGTAAGTGGAATTTTCCATATTTTTTTTTGTATGACGCCAAGTTGTTTAGTCTATTCCTAAGTTTATATATTATTTCGGTAAAGTGGAGGAATTCCTGATCCTTCAATAATCTCTGGGCCATTAAGAATAAAACATACGAATACGATAAACCTAAGATGTCCAGAGATTGAAGAGGTTGACGCGACGGGCTGGCGCCTTGCCTACGATCTGTTGCAGCTATCAATCATTTGAATACTTGTAAACTAGTTTTTCTCTTATATTTTAGCGAATACTTCCCAAACCTTCCGAAATCATGTGTCAATTCCCGAACATTTACAGCTATTCATCCCTTGCTGCGTTTAAACTCATTTTTTTTCGAAATAAGTCGTTGGAACATAGTTAAACACGTTTTTCTCTTATTTTAACGAATACCACCGAATGCTTCAGAAATTGACTTCTGTTACCTGAAGAGAAATACATATAGATTTACGAAGAGATAGAAATCAATCTCCTATAAAAATGCATTTTTTACTCCAATATTTTAAGAATAAAACTCTTGCTCTAGATACAACCATTGTCACCATTACCGGTTCGAATTTAATCTAGAATCTAGATGGATCTTTCCTAGGAAAACTCCACTTCCCTAATAAAATCGACAAAAATGCTTCGTGCAAAAGTCACGATCCACACCGTTTTCAGCAGGTATAAATTGCAGATGTAAAATAATACCTACCGCAACTAGGATATTGCCACAGTTCCGTCGCTGTCGTCGACGCGTCGGTCGTCTTTGCAGGTTGCACGCAATTGCAAGCACATTCGGAAAAGACGTGACAATTATACGAGATTTTCCTCCGTCGACTAAGCGCCGCGCCCCATTCGATGCGCTCGGATTTTTTTCGCCCATCCGCCCCCGATTTCCGGACGACTTTTCCAAGCCCTCGGGAGCATATTCGCGCGCGCGTATCACATGCAGGAAGCCGCCTGCAAACGATATTGCGTCAGTTAAGGGCGCAATATTACGAGATAGTATCAGCAGTATTCGATATTACGACCGATATAACACATTTCGCAATGCGCGTTGCACTAAAATCGGGCCTCCAGTCAAAACCGATCGTATAAATGCAATAAGTGCTGCTCATCCACCAATGAAAATTGTCACCGTAATCAAATACATCCAAAATCGGCTCGTTTAATACACTTTTTGCCGGCATGCCACGTTATTTATTTTAGTTGTATTTTTTCGGGCGTCTATATGTAACTGCGATTTTAAATTCCATTTCAATTGGCCATTGTGAGTAAAGTAATTGCAAACAAACGTGGAAAACAATATGTTTTTGAAGTGGTTTGCGACTAATTTCCGGATGGCGATGCTTTGGCACGATAGCAGTGTTTGCAGTCGGAGCATTTTTGCATTTTCATTTTCAATATTCACCTTTTTTAATTTCATTTGCAGCGCCCAGTTTGTATATCTATTTGTTTTTATTAGTTTTCGAGTGGTGCTAGGCGCAAATTGCCGCCCTTAAAGCTAGCCCAGTTTGCAGCCGGCCCTGCTGGGCTCGTTAACATGCCGCCGCATACTTGTCGGCATGCACGGGTGGGCGGCACGCTGGGCGAAATTAAATTTTCATTAAAAGGTAACTCTTTCAGCCGTGTACAGACAGCCTGACACAGGTTTGCGCTCATCACACTTCGCATCACAGCAATTAATTTTTAAACGGCTGCTGCTTCGTGCAAAAATTTCGAAAAAAAGGGCGACACAATCTCCCCCGAAAAGGCTAACATTTTTTACGAATTTCTAAAAAATGCTTGTATGCATTAATTTGAACATAGTCATAGCCTGTTAAAACTATGTACATCAATTCATTCATCGCTTTTTTTGTCTTTGCTTAATTGAATGAATTCATTTGGATCATATTTATTTAGAATAATTTGGATAAGTATTAAGAGTCATTTGTTCCGTGAAGGAATACATGATTTTCAGGATTTATTTAGGAATAAAAATTTATAAGCCCATTGCAATTTTTCACATAAAGAATAAATATTTAAATTTTAAATTTATGCCATGTATATATCGCCTCGATTTAGAATTGCTCAGTTGCGTACACTCTAGCGGCTCTAATTTTAATCAGAAAGGAATAATCTAAATGATTTTACACAATACATAAAATGATCTTAAATATAACATAGAGGATTTACAAGAACAAATTAAAATTATTTATTTTTATGCAGTTCTAAATCTAAAATGCATTTTTTCGCACAAATATTCGAATTCAAAATTCGAAAAAAAAATGCAAATATATAATTCATCAAATAACAATTAACGTCATATTTAGCAGAATTTAATTGTCTATAAAATGGGTCTTCACTGGGTCACCAAATCGGAACAGTAGAATTTTCTCAATCGTGTACGCAAAGTCGAAAAACGATGTCGGTATTATAAAAGCTCGTTTTATGATGAATAATTAGAATATTATTGAAGTGTTTTATGAGCTATAAGATCATAAATACTGGAACTATCAACTTGAAATTTTGAGAGAATATACTTCAATAGCCTGGCTATTGACAGGACTTTATACATACTGAAAATTTTCATATATAACATCGCGTTATTAAGTTCAAAATGGATGTCATATCTATATCGCATCTTTTTTGACTTGTTCCACTGCCTGCACTCCAGCGAATATAATTTTAATCCTAAAGAGAGACCAAAACGTGTTTGCAATGTCCATTAAATTATCTTGATTATAATGTCGATAAGTATTTGCTCCCAAATACATTTTGTTCTTTTCAAAGAAATCGATATTTCTGACTGTCTTTTCTTGGTTTGCCCGAACATATTTGGTATAAAAAAGTCCACAATCGAAATTGTGTTCAAATATAAACATTTCTTTAAAAAAAATTCCGGCTCCTGTTTAAAATTACATCAAAAATTAATCGCCGCAAATATGTAGTTGAATTTCCAATATAGCCTTTGGTGCGTTGTGAAATTGCGGTAATTACGAAATTCCTCAATAGTTTAATTAGTTTTAGTTACTGAAAAAAAAACAGCACATTGCATGGCTTGATGCGGTGCGCTTGGTGAAAACGTATAAATTAGCGAGTGTTATTAGCAATAATCACAATTAGATATTACCGGCGATAAAAGGGAACTATGGCGTTGGCGTATGCGGTTTATGATTACGAGGCGCGAATAAATAAATGCTGATTCGTTTGCAGCGTAATCCGTTAATGGCGCTTTCATAATGCCAAAATTTGCAATTCCGGAGGCGGCGCCGATGCGGTGGTGGCGCATCCGCTTGAATAATAGCGCTATGAATTATAAATAATTCGTCTCTCGGTCGCTCGGTCGCCTCGTTGTCCAGGTTTAAATTTGACAGCGCCGATGTAAATGTTATCTCAGATTTAGTGTTTTTGAAAGGTATTTGTTGGCACTGGGAAATCTCAGTTGCGGATTCATTATTTAATTAAAATTTCGTACTGATATGAACATTTTATTAAGGATTTCATATTTGTATATTACATATTATCTTAGCTCCTGCTGAATATTTTCCATATTTTTCTGTCTTTTGCTAGTTTCTTTCCTTCTTCTATTGTTTTCCCTTTCAATCTTAATATTTCTTCTATTTGCTTTTCCCTTGTTTTCCTTGGCCTCCCTTCCCTCTCCTTCCTTTCATTCTCGCCTCCCACACTTGCATTCCATTCTCTTCAGACTCTCCTTATCCATTCGTATTAAATGTTCCCACCACTGCAACTGTTTCCCTTGTATAAATTTCTCGATCCTTTCTATTTCTAATCCTTTCCTTATGTCCATATTTCTAACTTTATCCATTCTTGTGATCCCTAAAACGCTTCTTAAGTACTTCATTTCTGTTGCCCGTACTTTAAGTAAAAAATACAAATCAAAAATTCATTGGGATTGATTGAGTTTGAATTGTTCTTTGCCTAGCTTCATGTCCAACCAAGTGGCACAGCGATATGTGCAATGACTACCGTGTGTTAGGTCCCGATTTCGATTCTCAGTGGGCAGGTATTGTAAAAACTAATTATTGTTTCTTGTTTTTTTGTTTGTTTGATTTTACCGAGCATTAACTACTATGATCATTAGCTCTATTCAATTATTTTTCAATGTAATTAGTCATATTAGAGGCTAACACTTTTGATAAGAAGAAGAATTCATTTTACTATGCATCCCTACCGAGAATCGAACCCGGGACCTCATGAACAGTGGTCATCGACTATTAATTAATTCACACAAAATTAATCACACAAAATCCACACCATTAAAATTCACACTACAAAAATCACAACAATTACAAAGCACACACCAAAAATCACATCAATCGCAGTATGCGCATCTCACGACAACTACAACAAGCAAAAACCACGAGGTAATCTCAACACTCTACTAGGAATCAACACAACACAAAAAATAAACAATAACAACATTAAAAATTATCATGTAAAATATAAAAATAATAAATAAACATGTAAGGACCAGTTAGATCAATAGCCAGGTCAATGGACCAAATACAATATTATTTTTTAGAATTTGGCTCAAATATGACTAATTACATTGAAAATTATTGAACGAATAGTAGTCGATTCTCCGTAAACTCAAAATAAAATACAAACCTATGTTCACTGATTCACCGATTTTTGAAGTGGTTACATCTTATGGAAGGGTAAAACTCTCTTACATAACATAACGTAACCTAGCAGCACTAGTCTATTTGCTTTCTCACTCTATGTTCACCGGTAGGCGCGCTAGCTGTATTCTGATCTAAATTTGAGTATATTCTTCACTATTTCCCTGATTAAAAAAACAAACATGTTGCATAAGAACACTTTCACTCGTTTTTTTTATAAATTAGAAAATATCTGTTTCCTCTGAACTAAATTGTGTATTTTTCTTTGAAGATAATGTCAATTTTATATCCCGAGCAAACATAATTATAAACCAAGAAATGTAGATCCGAGAAAAGAACAAAGAAACGCTCAAGATATCTAAAATATATCAGCTAGAGATACTCGTAGCGGAGATAAAAATTCAATCGGGTGCTCGTCTAGTTCTTAACGCTCAAATGCATTCTACTTCATTTCGGCCCAATTTTGCGTGTTGCAGAGGGTGGATTTCACCGCGGCGGCGCGTACGAAAGAAAAGCGTGCGCTTTTAAGCCCTTATTTGCTCGCCGTTTCTCGCCGGCTGCTCCTCGCCGCCGCCGCCGCCGCCGCCATACCAACTGGATATATATTTCCGATTCGTGCCCATATCGATCATGTAAATTTCGCCCATCGCTTCATATCGCGGCTCAAACGGCAGCCGGCAGAGAAAAAGGGCGCCAAATTATTCCGATCTTTATGTATCACATCATCAACGCCTTGCTGCATACGAAAAAGACGCAAAGGAGCGCCGCCACTGCCCCGCGCCCCAAAGGCGCAAATATAATATAGCCAAACGAAGGGTGAGTGGAAATACGCAAATTCAAGGTTGAATTTGCTGCAGACAAACCGTCTACCTGCAATGTGAAAGAGAACTAATGGAGCAAAGGCATCGAAGGCATCGAAACGCAGCCACCCCTCTTAAATGCGCTGCGAAAAATCTTAGGAAATCGTACCGAAAACCGACGGCGATGTCGACGTTTCAAAGGATAAGGTGGTGAGATTTTTTTTATCATGGACTGTTCAAGCAGGCAAATTTAAATAAAAGGAAATTTAACTAGATTCATGTGTGTGGAAAATCTTTGTTTCCGGAATATTTGAGCAGGTTGCTTTCATTGCATTTATATCAACTATTTTAAATGCTTTTCGATGAACAACTGCCATCCTTTATTCTCAAGAATCATGAAAATCATCATGAATCATGAAAAAGACCAGAGATTTCCAAACAGTTTATAGTATCACATCCTTTTCTTTAAATCACATTTTTGGCGATCAGCCGTTTAAAAATTTTCCGCCTCCTATGGTGCTTCTATGCTAGAGTCCAAAACTTTAATAACTATATTATTACATTTTCCGGTATATTATTGGCTTTATAACACCTTGGAAAATAAAATTAAAAATATGTGTATATTTTGCTTTATATGGCCAGACTAGTCTACTTTTATGCGATGTATATCAACTATTTTAAATGATTTTCTTCGGAGTGTAAAGTTTTTTTATGCTATTGCCATAAAATTACCATATTATAAAATTGTGCGGTCTAGCGTTGGTTTTAAAACATAAAGTTTGATATATAAACTTTCTACGTAAAATACGTAAATCCTTAAGAAAAACTAAAATAATTCAGTATATCTACAGGGAAGAATTGTTATCTTCTTAGCAATGAAAATAGTTCAGTGAGGTTTTAAGTTGTGTTTGAGGCACACATTTATTACAAAATTCAGCAATTTTCTCCTTTAAGGTCGATAGCATCACGATGGCTATATATTTTTAATGATTTTTTGTTTAAATGCCTATAAAACGAATTTATATTAACATACAATTAGTTTAATGAGCAATTACCCGTTTGTTTTTTAAAAATTAAAGGCTTCAGTGAAGGGATTTGACGAATGCACACTGAGTGCATTCGTCAAATCCCCAAGCGTTGCGTTGGTTGATACTTGCGATGATTGCTGACAGGATACGACTGTCGAAAGAATACATATGAAGGCGTTTTTTTGCGCGAGTTTATTGTCTATTTAGTTTTGGGAATTGTAAACGAAAGAATTTGATAAAATTAGAATCAAGTTGACATCTTGATTTGACGCTTCTTCGGTGCAGAAAATTGCAATCATATTTCGGTATCTAATTTCATATCTTTAAAATCGGAATAGTTTCTTCTCAAGAAGGTGTTTTCTTAACATAATAAAGCGAAAAACTAAAGCGAAATAATGTTGAATCGTTCGCAAGAGACAAACAAATGCCTTTTCTTTTGTAAAAAATTAATGTATATATTTTAATGCCTATCAACCCTAAGGTTTTTCCGCCGTATTTGTACATATAGTTATGTTTCTTGGTCCAAGACGTTGAAAGGATTTGGTTGTTTTATATTTGAACACGCCGAAATTTACAACAGAACACAATAAAACTTTATTCTTGAGTGATTTCGAATTACTTCGTGAATCAAGGCAAAAATAGAATGAATTTTATTTACAACAAATTTTGGAGGAAGACTTTTATCTTCCCCACACAGATGTTCAGATGCGCAAGTGATTGATGCGCAGAGTCGTCCGTGGTGGTGGAATTGGTGGTGCATGTAGTTTGCACATAGTTGCCGCCATCTATTGGGTGGTGACGTAACTATATATATTTGTATGTTTACAATTTGTGTTGTTTTTGTTGTGAAGTAGTTGTTGTGTGTTGAATGTTGAGGGTAGAATGTTGGGTGTTGAATGTTTTAGTGTTGTAAGTGTTTGTGGTAAGTGGATCGCCCACCTCGAAGAATCGAACCCCGTACTCCTACGTGGTAAGCGGAGATGCTACCACTAGGCTGCCCAGGTGGGCTTTTCTTTTGTAAAAAAAAATTGTATTTTTGGTCCTGACACCTGGCCATCGACCATACTGGTCCTTCAGCCTGGATTTATATTTTATTACGTATTTGTATTACATGTTATTATTATGATTTTTGTATTATGTGAATTGAGCGTTGTGGGTTGCACACATTTGCGATTGTTGATGTTGGGTGTTGATTTTTGAAGACTGGTTAATTTCTTGTTGTGTGGATTAATGTGATTTTTTGTGAGTTGTAATTGTGAATAATGGGTGCCCACCCCGGGGACTCGAACCCCGTCCGGCTGCGTGGTAAGCAAAAGCACTACCGACTGTGCTGCCCAGGTGGGCTTTTCTTTTGTATTTTTCAATTTTTATCGCATTCTAATTGACAATTGACAATTTACTTAAAATTAATTAATTTCTATAATTCAGTTACTCTGCAACATAGTAGTTTCTAATAGAAAAATAACAAATATTACAAAACTTAAAATAGCTCGCCATAATGCATATAAATGGACTGTTTACTTGAAGACACTTGATAAAACTGAGTAAATCGCTAAAAATACTGCGAAAGGTATTAAAAGGCAGCAAAAACCGACAGATTTTATTTTGATTTTGCATGAAATTCCGCAGGAGAATCGGTCGCAGTGCGTGCACGTAGAGCAAATCAATTACGCTCGCGATGATATTTCACCTTGCGGCGCGGCGCGAATGCCTGCAATGCTGCAGGACGACGACGGTGATAGAGGTGGTCGGCTCGGCGAAGGTGAATCTTGGCGCTGCGTTTTTTTTTTCTCCCTGCGCGGTTTTATTTTAATTTAATTAAAATGCAATCGCGCGCCAATGTGCGCCCTGAGAAAACCGGCAGTCCTCGTTCGATGTTCGATGTCGAATGCTGGCGCACCAGCTTTTGTTCCCTTTTTTGCAATTGGGGAAATTCAATTCTATTCTGCCGCATTTTCCTTCTGACTCTCCTATCTTCCCTCTGGGAATTAATATGCAGACGGTGTGGAGTCATAATTTTCCTGGATGGCACAAAAAATCTGTCCGTAGAAATCTAAACTATTTTGTAATGAGTTTTACGGAATATATCGTAAATATTTTCCTGCTTTTTTTCTTGAATAATAATTACGTATTGAAAAAATACGATTTCGTGATTTTTAAAGGTCTATTACAATTAATATTCAATTATAAAGTACCTCTTAATGTAATCAGTCGAGTATTAATTAATTTTGGAGGTTTAATTGTGGAATTTTTTTCCAAATTGTGAAATCCTATTTCTTTTTAAATTTAACGGTACAATTTAACGGTTAATTATTGAGTTGCGGAAAAAAGTTAACATGTCGAAGTATATTGTGCCTACTTTTTTACATAAATGTTGCAACACCTCGACCGAGGTCCACACCTTCAACTTCCCCCTTCCACACAGGACACACCTGACATATTCATCTCCCATCCACACCTTTCATCCCCTCTCTTCCGATCCACACCGTGCTCTGACTCTCAGCCTTTTATTAGCCACTTTCAGTTATCTGGCGCTAATATATCTGGGTTTCATCCCGATTGTCTGCACTGCTTGGAATAGTGGGTTATAGGTGCTTCTTTCGATATTATTTTGTCGTTCCTGTTCCTCCACCTTCCCTCCTATCGTTCTGACTTTCATGCTTAACTGATTCCTTATCAAAAACCGACCCACCGACACCTCTGATAATCCTTCCGCTTCATACGTCTTTCCCTTACAACTAGCCCAAGTACTCGCCGACCTCCTTGCACACAATACCAAGACATATTTAACCAGTCTCTCATTACCTATTCTGTTCGCACATTCTTCATATCTTGCAACCCTATACATGCTCTTCCATCTCATTGACCTTCTCCTTGTTTCCTGCAATACTATATAACTTGGTGTGGTTCTTTCCAGTTTCAGAAGGTTTTTAAGAAACCAAGTCTGCTCTTTCTCAATAATATCCCATTCTCGCATACCCCAACTTCAACACCATACATCAGCATCGGGTTCACACAAGCATCCCATACCCGTAGTACAATGTTATTCTCAGTTATTCCCCCATATATTCTCCCATTTCCCCTTATACAAATAAAGATTACTCTAATAGTTTGTCAAGGCTATGGACGAATTGTAGATTACAATATAATACATTTTTGAGGCTATGTTGCAACGACATAAACAACTATTATTAAAGTGAAAATATGATCTTGATAACGACTATAATGGCCGTTTTAATTAATTAATTTGCAATTTGCGTTTAATACCGCGGAGCGATGAGCACCGCATGAAATGTTTGGTTTCGATGGCAATCATAATATTTAGTTTGCGCTAAAATCGCAAACGAATTAATGTAAATTAATTAATTAATGTTGCGCATTCTGCGCCGCCACTAAACCCGCTGCCGCCACCGCTGCCACCGCCGCCAAAACTGCCACCAACACCATCGCAACCACCGCAGCTGTCGATATAATATTTTCGCGAATGTTTCGGTTACGGTGTTGTCTGCCGTAATGCAATGTAAATATATGTGTTGCGATTTCAGGGGAGTCGGAATCAAAGGCTCGCCGGCGCCTCCACCATTCGAACCATACGGAGGGTAATCGCCATCAGCCAGAGAGCCAGCCAGATAATGATAATAATGGCATGTGATAGTGGATGGTAGCCGCGGCAACATATCCTCAAAGCGAAATGTGTCGATATCGATGATGGCGGTCGGCACGTTATCTCACACGCATAAACAGTGCCCCAATTGTCAGCGATGCACGCAACGCGATGCAAGTCGCGATAACACAACTTTATGCGTTTTTACACGGGCGCGTTTTGTCGATTAGCGACGCAATAGACACGTCGACGTAAATGTGCCAGTAATGAATTGACTTTTGGGATAATTGCAATGATAAACATTTGCAGGCGGTGATGGAATTCCCAGGCGCAGCGCAAAATCGAGACAAAATCGTTTGCGAACACTGGCGGAGCTGTGATGATTGTGTGCCGACGCGCTGGATAATGTCGATGGCGATGATCACTCGGTGCAAACAAATCACGCGCATTATGTTTGTTCGCGTTTAATGCGAGCAACAAATTCGACAAATGCGCTCGGTGCCTGTGGTTGGCGCGTGTTGATTTTGCAACATCAGCAAATATGCTCAAATCAAACGTTTTGGCACTAGGCACGCTGATTGTTTTGCAATCTTAAAAATCGTTCCACGTCAATAAATTGAATTTACACATGGTTGCCATAATGATGTATTGTATTGGTTGATTGTGAGTTACATAAAAGCGGTTTGATTATGTTTGGTTTGGCCAGAGACAAAAACTTAAACGACAATTCCAATTATTCAACGTTTGAATTAAAAATCTTATTATTGTAAAACTTATTTCAAATTTAACTTAACTTCAATTTTAATGAAACTAAAAAAAATGAAAATACTATTTTTATCTTGTTATATCTTGCTGTATATTTTATTTTAAACTTCTGTAACACTTCGAATTTTGATCTCGAACCTTGATGATTTTTTTGGATCATGAAATAATCAAGAAATCAGAGAAATTAGAGATCAAGAAATAATCGAAAATCGATTATTATCGATTATCGATTATGAATATTTTGTTAATTCCGATAACTATGAGGAAATGGGCACCATTCCATGCTCGTTGTATAATATATTATAGTTTTATTTTTGTTACGAACCCTGGTTGTTGGCGCGGTGAACGCACCGGATTCCGATCAGGGGTGTGTTTGCGACGGAAGAGAAAGGAAACATGTTTTCTGAGTGGCAACCCTTTGGCGATAGCGCGGTGAACGCACTGGACCCACATACAGCCCTTAAACAAATCGGAAGAAATCAGGTCGACAGCTACCAGTTGCCTGTGTTGCGCGTTAAGGAAGGTAAAGATGATGAGAAGTAATTCATTCGGCGTTCGGATAACAACTGATTTTATTTAGTAAAAACCTAAACCTTGAAGCTGGTGCGTACCGCCCACATACAACCCTCTTTGTGGTACCACCATTTCCTGGCAATACTCTTATATCTAGGTGGTGAGGATGGGTTCAGCCTATTACCTTGTATGCAGTCACACCCTGTCTTACGGTGACTCTCTCTCTCTCTCTCTCTCTTTTTCTCTCTCTCTCTCTCTCTGTCTGTCTCTCGCTCTCTCTCTCTCTCTGCAGGTGTGTCCGATTTCAATGCCTAAGCGCACAAGCCAAGCTGCACCACATGTGTCCACGAAGACCCATCTGGCGGTGAGAAAAGCCAGACCTATGTAAGGCGCCAGCCCGTCGCGTCAACCACTTCAATTTCTGGGTGGCTTGTGTTTATATATAAAATGCTCAATGGTCCAGAGATTATTGAAGTGAGTAAAGAAATCGGCGACATGCATAAAAAATAGGGAAAATTCCACACAAGACGTCCCAAAACATGAAATATTGTAAACTTCGCTTATGGCATTATCAGTGGCTTGGTGATTAAAATTTCCCAGAGCCATCGGTTCGCAACAATTTTATTCATGTGCTAGAAAACAAGTTGTTAGATGTTAAAGAAAGAAGTTAAAAGATGTTATCAAAAATTCGAATGTATTTAGAAATAATAATCATAATGCTTGGTATGGTAATCACCAAGCATTATGATTTTTATGAAATAAAATATTTCACTAATTTGTCCTAAATAAAAGACTAATGAATCATGATTAGATTTGGTGCATCTTTATTATAATTCCATACCATATATCCTTGCATGACTTTTGTGGGGTGTTTTAGGGTGTTGATGTTAACCAGACCGTGGCGAATTTATTACCGCGGCGCGCCGCCGCCAAAAATAATTCGAAATGTCCAAATTGCATAGGGTGGGGACCCGAACCCTCCGCGCCGAACATAATCGTGTTCGTACAGCGCAAAAAATGTACAATTGCACATCCAATTGTATCTCCTCAACCGCACAGCGCCAATTTAATAAATTTCCCATTTATTTCGAGCAGGCCAAAGCATCCCCAACAAAAGGGATGCGTTCGTGTATTTCACACTCGTGTGCTGGCTCATCTTCTGCCTACATTATGCAGGCAGGCAGGCAGGCTAGCGACATTCAAAAATGTGTTAAATTAACCGGCAAATTCATAATGATACAGGACCATAGTAGCATTGCTGCAAAGTGCGAAAGAAAGAGAGAAAGAACGCCATTGGCAACAATCGTAAAATCCGAAAATCATAAAATCAATCATCTGTGGCAAACACAAGTTATAACAAAGTCATTTTGGGGTTTATGAGATGATTCAAGGGCATAGTGTGGTCGTCTAGACGTATATAATTAATAAGCATATAAAATGGTATGACAAGTGATTAGATTAGCTGTTAATACATTTGGGAACAATTATAGAAGTTTTTGGCTGTAGTTATCGTGTTTGCATTGTTTGTTAATGGAACTTTTTTTGGTACTAAGTAAAATTGTAATTCAAATGTTTTTAGGAGATAATTTTAAGCACATATATTTTGCAAAAATGTACATCTACAGGACTAACAAATCGATTTTAACTTTTGCTTTTTTTTGTAAAGTGTGTTTTGTATCAACTGGAGAGATAGACTATTTTTAATATGTGTTCCTGTTAAATTAACCCTTCGAGCTCTTTTTATCTGAAACCTCCCCTGATAGGCGAGCGCAACGGGGAGCAGTGAAAGAAAATCACAGCGCCGTGCGTAAAGAGACAAAAACGTACAGCGCCTGTTTGATAGATAATTTATTCTCGAAAGTGTACTCGTAAGGATGATACAATCTGTGCTACGCGAATTTTAAAATTAGCATTGTCACCCAAAAAGGGTCGTAGGTATACAATAATACGCTATTCATGCGCAAACAGCATTTTACGCTCTCACTATTGTGCGTAACTTCTGTTCGTGCATAATAACCAGTTTAGTGCTCTTATTACATAATCTACTATTACTTGAGTTGTTTGGTAAAAAACACAGTCGTCTTTTTTTGTTAGTTATATTTTTAGCGACTTATTTCTTGCAAGAAACCATTATTAGCAGTAGAGCTGAGTCTGAGTGATAGTCAAACAAATTTTGACAACAACAGACTATTCAATAACTTGGGTTGCAAAATGGATTATTTTCCCCTCGACTTGGGGTTTGGGTTATTATGATATTATTAAAACGCAGCATATCGACGTTCGACAAGTAGGTGCACGTCTCGAGTATGTCGCCGACGAACTCTATTGAAAGTCGATCCCAAGGGTTGATATCAGCTGCCGCCCTCGCCACCCGCAGTCGTCCCACCGCTATCCTTTGCCGGAGTGGCTCTTTGGCTTTAGCAACCCGCCCGTCCCTCATCACTGCCACCGCCACCCCCACAACTGCAAGCTTCCCGATAGGTTTTCTATGAGCACAAAACAGCGACGTCTGCAGCGCGCAGATTAGATACAGAGGAGTGGATATCGTATAACGTGAAAGAAAACCTTTTAAAGTTGTGTTAACTTTTAATAAATTTACGTATTTTCTCTTAAAAATTGAAACTTTATTAAAAAACTGATTATATTTTCATTCTTGCAAGATCTAGAGATATCTCTTATAAGTCTAATAGTCTATTCTTAATTCTAAGAGTCTATCCTTAATTTTATAAGATTTACAAAATTGAAAGTAAGTATAAAATGAATATTCAAAGTGTTTTTTTATGATTTAGATTTATTATTAACGTGTTTCCGGATGCGTTTAAAATGTGACCAGGCCGTTGCAACTAGGGATCGGATGCAGCCTGCCTCGGTGACTGGTGGAGTTTGAGGGCGCATATATTGAGTATCGGGTAAACCGTTTCTCATAAATCACGCTATAACGCCACATAAATCTGTCGTGTGTATAAACCGCGCGCGATGGTTACGTTCGGCTGCGTCCCGAATCGGGCGCGTCCCGGGTCCCTGCGCAGTGATGGTCACTCCTGAGTCATCCCCTTCACCGATCTCATTCCAGAGATGCGTAAAGTTTGTGCACGTTGCACGATATCGTTCGTGTTGTAACACGTAAGCAATCGAATATGGTGTACATTTTATAGAATTAAAAATGGATTTCAAAGGAGCAAATGAAATGCATTTATAGATGTCACTACTAGATTATCTTATAATATAAATAAGTGTACATGTTTCTCTGGAATCGACATATTAACAAAGGATATATCTACTCTTAAGAGAAGATTGTTGATTTTACTATTTGTTACCACATGAGGCCAGAACTGTAATTAATTGTGGGGTCAATGAATAAATCTGTCGGATCATCAACTTTATTTAGTGTTAGTCTAGGTATACTACGTTACATTAAGGAGCTTTGGAACTTCTTCAATGGATTCTTCGTCTGTAAATTTGAAACCTGTATATTGACCTCTGTATTGCATCGCCTCTGATGAGGATCAAAAAGCATGGAAGACCAGTTCATAAGATCCTTGTTTACCAAGTAACACGTGTTTCACAAATTTTAGCTCTACTTCTTTAGAATGAGGGTTGTTACTCCTGGTCACCGCTGCAGAAGCATTTCTTCAAGGTGAACTCCATTAACCCGTTTGTCTGGTCTTCATATTGAACTTTTGAGGACATTCTCACAGAAGGAGACCACCTCCATCCATGTTTTTTTGCGTTTTCCTGCCGCTTAGTTGTTCGAGCGTGGGTATTCCGCACTGTGTTGCGAAACCGATGGCTCTGGGAAGTTTTAATCACCAAGCCACTGATAATGCTTTAAGCTAAGTTTACAATATTTCATGTTTTGGGACATGTTGGGTGCAATTTTCCCTATTTTTATGTATGTCGCCGATTTATTTACTCACTTCAATAATCTCTGGTTCATTGAGCATTTTATATATAAACACAAGCCACCCAGAAATTGAAGTGGTTGACACGACGGGCTAGCGCCTTGCATAGGACTGGCTTTGCTCACCACCAGACGCGACTTCGTGGACACATGTCATGCAGCTTGGCTTGTGCGCTTAAGCATCGAAATCGGGCACACACGCAGAGGGAGACACAGGGAGAGGGTCACCCTCTTTGTCGTTGTTACTCTATTCACGACGGCATCCAACTCGTATCCACCTCATCTAGAGCATTGAATCTAACTATTTTCGCAAATCTTTCTACATCTATTCTTTCTACGTGTGTTCTTCTCTCATTCTACCACGTCATTCACATCGTACAGTTTTCGTATGTATTTGTTCCGTTGCCTGTATCTCAAAGTCAGTCCATCTATATGTCTTTGAAATTATTGTAAGTCTAAATTCTGATAAACATCTGTAGTCTCCTCATATTAGAAATTCTAATGAAATATATATCCTTTTCAACCTTTAGAATAGATATTTTCACAATTATTTGACTACTTTCTCCATTGATCCCAAAGTTTAGGTATGAAACTGTAATCCGACAGTTTAATAAGACAGTTTTAACGAATTTTAATCCCTCATTATCCAAAGTCAGCGCACAAGTTTCGCATGCGTCGCGTAGACGATCGGGTACGACAATAAAATAAAGTGTATCATCATTATATGCCTGTCGCCGCTTCGCGCGTCTGTGCGCGATGTATCCGAACAGCGCAGCGGTGGCGTCGAACTAGTTAACTGCGGGGGCGGCGGTGATGGCGGCAGCACATGTTCATTAAAACATGTGGAAACGGTAGTCGTATACGGCGCGGCGCGGTGAGGCGATTAAAGAGGCCACTGTCGCATGCACAAAAGGACAAAGGTCCTTGTAGATGCGACGGCAGATGGAGCACGATGGGGTAGCGCGGGAATGGCATGGTGGCTGGTGTGATAGTAGTGCAGGCAGGCGGAAAGGCGGGCAAAAGTCAGCGGACGACGTTCATGACAGAGACACCTGTTTCGCACTGTAAGGAGGTCTGTAATGATCGCACAGGAGGTTGTCATTATTCTGGCTCCTATTATCCTGTCTAGGTGACCGAGCCGAGCCGAGCCCTCGCTTGGGCATCTCGTTATCAAAGTTTTCAACCATTTTCCGACGCTAGTGTGTTGTCATGGGCGGCGGTCATCGTCGCGCTTAGACTAATAACGCGGTTACATTCTCGGACAAAATTAAACCCTTTTTTGGTATGTCTGTAATTTCAATTTCTCTAGTTTTAATTAAGTTTTTATGTCTTCTAACATTTGCAGGAATTATAGGGTGTCTCATTCGTTTTAAAACATGTTACAATATAAGAGATTTTGCTAAAAGTTTCATTATTTTATCCATTAGGAATTTTTTGAGCGGATTTGGTGCGGAGTTATAAACACCTCCAGAGGGGTTCGTGGAGGGGCTGAACATCGAAGTAAATGACCTGGGAACCATAAGGGAAGTATATTTCGGTTTGCCCTTCTGGATCCGGATGTTATTCTTTGCTGATTACGTAAAAATATGACAATTATTCTTCATTTGGGTATCATAGATGTTGTATTATGTTATTAATATATGATTTTGTTCAAAGTTTAATCTTTTTCTCCATTATATGGTTTTACTACTTTACTTGAGTTTTTATTTACCTGAGAGAGCTTCAACGAAGTAACATTTTGTGTTTTTGGAGTGTATTTGCTGCGGAGTCTTTAGATATCTCCAGAGTAGTTCGTGGAGGGGCTGCACTTTGAGGTAAATGACCTGGGAAATTGAGAGCAAACGTATTTTGATGTTTGCACAGTGTTCTCCAGCTTTCCAATGTTATTGCTCGCTGATTTTGTAAAAATATGAGCCTCTGGAACAATAGCTATTAATTTGAAGATATCTTCCGTGTAATCCTGGTAAACTCAAGTTATCAAGATTTTTCTTTCTAAGAAGAATTTGGTACAGAAAATTAAAAATGGGAAGAAGCTGGTTGTAAATAAATGAAGATCTGTTACATTAATAAAGTTCAATCTCATCCTCAAAAGTAATGTTGATTTGTATATTCGATTATCCCCACCTAAAAATACGAGGATTTCCCCCTTGGCTATCGAAACCAGTGAACGTGTTAATTAATACCTGCTCCCAATGACTAAAAATCCTTTGGATATCCTTTATGCCACAACGAACTGTGGCCGATATCTGCGATCTCCGACTATCATTTCACATATGCGTGATCCACCCTCTTTGTTTAGCGCTCTCCTGGCCCACCGAATGCGAATTCTGCACGTAGGCCAATATATTACCGAAAGCGAAGGGAAACGGGAACAGTGTATCCATTAGTCGCCGCTTCGAACAGTTTTCCACCGGCGTTCTTACATTAACTCTTCCGTTTCGGGCGGAATTTTGAATTCCACCCCGTCTCCACCTACTCCTATCATCCTCTCGCCCTCGCACTAATTGTACGACCACTGCGACTCCTTCAGTTATTTCCATGAATGGGCCTGTTTAAATCGGTTATCATATGCGTACAATCAAACGATGTTTCCTCGCTTTGCATGCATACTGAGACTCACACAAACACACACTCACCTATACACTTACACACTCACTCACATATATCTACACATACACTTACACATATATTCCTGTATACATATACAGAGGTACCACATTAGGCGCAGGGAATAGTCGGCAATTTAATTTATTAGATAATGCTATCTTATAGCACCCCGCTATTAATATTAATAAATCTACTTACCCTTTATACGCGTTTAATTATCCCTCGCACGGGCACGGGTGGTGGCGGCGGCGGCAGCGCGACACGTTACATTCGATTGCGACGTACGGCATCCAGGCAGGTTTTGCTGCCACACGTTTTGGGCGTTTAGTGCGTTTGTGTGCCGAAATTAAATGTGTATCACTTTAATTAAGACCTTTTTGGGCCGATGCCCGTGTGGTGCATGTGTGCGCCATGGGCAGTTACACTCGAGTGCTTTTTGGTGAATTAAATTAGAGTACAATGTGGTGATATTAGCAGATTTTATTTAACTTGGTAATCTCATACACATAATGTGGACATTATTCCATGTCCTAATCTTTCTAATTTTATTTATGGTTTATGGGTAATTATTGAATACAATTAGTATGCTAGTTTTTGTCCATTGATTTTTTAATTACATTTATTTCGAGTATTACAAGTTTCGTTGATCAGGCGTAGGCCAATGGCGCGGAGTTTTTTAAAAACTTCAAGAGTGGTCTTTGGTGGGGCTTTGCGTCGAAGTGATTGCCTTTGGAACTCAGGAATAAGGATCTTTGAGATGAGGCACTAGGTTCGTGAGACGTTTTTAATACATCTTCAGAGTGGTTCCCGGAGGGGTGGTACCTTGAGGAGACTGACTTAAATCCTGCACATTTTGAAATATATACACCGTCGCATATAATTAAGCACATTCCTGTTGACTTTGCGTAGAACTTCGTGCGATTTACTATGATTTTGTTTAGGCATTCCTTTTTTTATATTTATCTGGCAGTGGCATTCTTTCTTTTTCGTTGAAAATTGGTAACTCAATGACCACAATTGTAAACTTCTAGGCTCTGCAATGGAATTTGCCTCAAGTCTAGAGACTATCTTTATTATAAGATATATATCTCTGTCATTATCATAAGATACTAGATATATAACATAACTAGGATCGTCAACTGGTTAAAGATCTATTTCCAAAACTTAATAACTCTTCGGAAAAAATGAAGAAAAAATCACTGAAAAGATTTAAAATAACCAATAAACAAATATCATTATAGTAATACTGTTCAAATTTCACGTATCCATTTCATCCATGATGTTTATATAATATCCAAACCGACCTTATCAGATTGAAGTATAATTACGAAGCATATGCATGACTTGCAGGCTCATAACGCTTGATTTGCCCTGTGTGTGCAAAACAATGCATCAAAATCTAGATCTTATTTGTTGTTTTGCGCCCAGCGTACAAACTTCCACCCGATTTGAACGGAAATGAGTTCACTTTAATGCATACCCGGGTGGGCCGCCCTCCGCTGCGCAATTATTGTACTCGTTTTCGGCGATGGGGGGCGGCGCGCGACGTTGGCGGATGTGTGTATGTGTGTTCGCTGCTGATAGTGGTGTGGGAGTGTGTCGGCAGGAAATTCAAACGACGCCCGCGCAACAATGCGCTCGTGAACCGCGACTTATCAAAGGATAACTCGCAATTCTCGCCAACTTACGACGTTCGAACCGGCGTAGCGCGGCGCGTGCAAGTTATTGTACCCCCGCACCATCGCCGTCGCCACTGTCGCCGCCATCGGCCCCACCAGTTTGCAATTGCAGGCTGCCGCAGCCGGCGTAGGTGCGTCGGTTCGCAATTACCGAAGTAATTGGAACTAGTCGGAGTCGGCAGCGAGTAAATAGTATCAAGATTTTGATATTGATTTCGATTTTGATTACTGTTCGTCTAGGAGATGCAAAAGGTGGATGTGTTTAATTACATTCACAGTAAGTGGGCGAAAAATCGCGAAACGAAATAATTACCAAACAATCTGGATAAGGTGGAGTTGAATAAAACAAAGCTAAACATGTATACTCGAAGCTTGAGAAGGGATATGTGATGGAGCGAAGGGATATGAAGTGTTCAGATTTTTTTAAATAGCGAGTGTTTGGGGCGTTTTTATTAAACCTCCAGAGTAGTTCCAGGAGGGGCAACACATTGGAGTACTAACAAGAAGCGCGCGCATTTGGGTGTGCACACTTCGAGGTCCAGATTCCCATGATCACTTCGGATGTTGCTGCGTACGTTCCTAACTTTGCATAGCGTTTCGTCCGATTGTCTCTTTTCTAGTATATTTCTTGAAGTGAAAACAAACCTAAAAATGTATACTCGTACCTTGATATATGGAATACGTGATGAGGCGAGTTGAAAATGTCCAGTTTTTTAAATTAGCCATGTGTGAAGCGTTTTTAAAATACCTCCAGAGTAGTTCCTGGAGGGGCGTCACGTTGAGGAGACTGACTTGAAGCGAGTACATATATTGGTACGTGCTCACCGCGTCCCAGGTTCCAATGAACAACCTGGATGTTGGTGCGTACGTTCCTGCCTACTTTTCATAGTGCTTCGTCCGATTGTCTTTTCCTACATCTTTTCAACAGCGACATTCTTTACCAAATAATCTAGATCAGGGGGAATGGGTTAAAACAAACCTAATTCTATATTGTCATAGCCCGAGTGGGATATATTATGGTGCGAGATAATGCTCAGATTGTTTTAATAGAGTATGTGTGAGGCGTTTCTAATACACCTCCAGAGTAGTTCCTGGAGAGACAGCACATCGGCGTGAGGGTAACTGACACAAAGCGCACTAAAATTCATGGTTCCATGATTGGTGCATACATTTCTGCTGACTTTGCATAGTGCTTCGTCGAATTATCTTTCTTTTATTATTCTTGCAGTGTCATTCTTTACTAAGCATACTAGGCAAGATCGAATGGAGTAAAACAAACATAAAAATTTGTACTCGAAATGGTGCGACAAAATACCTAGGTTTTTACATGGGATGTGTGTATGAGGCGTTCTTACTACACCTCCAGAGTAATCCCAGGAGGGGCGACGCAAGCAACCGCAGTTTGATGTGGGCTTACAGTGTTCTAGGTTCTCACACCGGTTATTGATGCGTTCCTCTTGACTTTTCATAGTACTTCGCCAGATTTTTTGATTTCTTATATTTTCTAGTCCTTACATTCTTTCCATTCTTCATAAAATTGATAACAATACCTGAAGAATGACTACAAGTCCATGATTTCTATTACCTTCCTGCACTGTACTACATTATATTTGCAGAGAAATTGGGAAAAAGTTAAAATTAACTTCGTTGTATGGTTGAATTTCGGTCGTAAATCACGTAATAAATCAGTTACAATTTGCGCAGAGGGAAACATTTACCGGGCGAATGTTTGGGAAAAAATTGACCGTCACACGTGCGACCATCTCACCCGAACATTGTCATATATCACAATTTTCATTGCGAAAATTAACGCATTTATTTAAAAAAAAACTCTTCAAAATAAAACCTGCATACGTGAACTCTGCTCTCGTTTATCTTGTTTAAAGCCAATCTTTTTAGATGGATGCATTTTTCCAAAGTGTTTCTATTATCCGTTGAACTTAGCGTTATCCCGAAATATTAATAAAGTTTTTGGCGCAATACTGCAGCAGAGCGTATGCACATACTTTATATTCCTAATCATTAATCATTGGAATCCGTGCAATGCGCTTGCTGTCTGCACATGTGCAAAACGCTTGGAAATCTCCGCGGAGGCGGCTGGCGGCTGGCGGCGAGGTGGTGGAGGCGCGTTTAGCATTTCATTTTCCATTTCCCTGGCATGGGGCGGCGTTTATCGCCCAACTCAATCCTTTTCACGGGGCCGTGAGAACGCTACCAGTTGGCCAGCATAATTTTTCATATATTTGTCACTTCAACCTGCCGCCTCCCGCGCCTAAATACTGCAGTCCTGTCCGTCGACGCTCCCTGCAAACGGTGCTTTATAATTGACTTTTGGATGAAAATTGTAAGCGGATTGCGGAATTTGTGAAATTATTTATTGCCAACATTAATTACCATTATAGGATAGATTGAACATTGAAATATATCTTTTGAAATTGCTAGTTTTGTGTATTTAATTAAAAATTGTATTTAGTTGTTATAAGTATTATGTATATATTATTTTTAAATGATGATTAGAGGTAGAATAGTATATTATAACAGAATTAAACAGAAAAAAAGCAGACGACGAACTGTAAAAAAAATTAAGGCAAACATACTTCGAATTATTTGTTGAATAACTTTTGCCAAATCGAAGATATATTTATGAAATAAACGATATTGTATTATGTAACTCTTCTTCTATAATCAGTGTAAATATAATATTGTGACGGTATTTATAAGTACGCGAAAATCTACAATTTGCAGGACGAAAATTATATAGCTTGAAAAATATGAATCAGTAACTTTCCAAAAAGTTTTTAACTCTTCTTCTATCAGGGGTGTTTATATCAAAATCTAACAGGATTTACATGTATCCGAAAATCTCAAAGATATTGGACCGAAGATAGATGGCGGTACATGCGCGATTCAGTAACGTTTCATAATATTTGATAGCGGGTTATCTCGCGATGTAATTGTTATATTAATTTGAGATTCACGGCATTGTATTAAGCAACTATTCTTCTATTAGGAGGGTTGATATAATAATATAATTGAATTTGCAAGTATCTGGAAATCTCAAATATCATTTACTAGGAGTGTTAATACCAAAATCTAACAGGATTTACATGTATCCGAAAATCTCAAATATATTGGACCGAAGATAAATGGCGGTACATTTACGATTCGGTAAAGTTATATAATATTTGATAGTGGGTTATCTCACGAAGTAATAGTGATATCAATTTAGGATTTACGGCATTGTATTCAGCAACTCTTCTTTTATTAGGAGTGCTAATATAATAATATAATTGAATTTGGAAGTACCCAAAAATCTCAAATTTATTGGACCGAATATACATGGCGGTACATTTGTGATTCGGTAAAGTTACATAATATTTGATAGTAGGTTATCTCGCGAAGTAATTGTTATATTAATTTGGGATTTACGGCATTGTATTAAGCAACTTTTCTTCTATTAGGAGTGTTAATATAATAATATAATTAAATTTATAAGAATCCGAAAATCTCAAATTTGTTGGCGGTTACATGGCGGTTTATGGGAGAATCAATAACTTTCCAAAAATTTCATTAGAGGGTTATCTCATATTGTAAGTACTATATTGATTTGAGATTTGGGCATTGTAATAAGCAACTCTTCTTCTATCAAGGATGTTAATATGAAAATGTAACAGGATTTACATATATTCGAAAATCTCAAATTTATTAGATCGAATATATAGATGACTGTAATGTGCGACTCAGTAACGTTTCAAAATATATTTCTCTTTTTTATATAATTTTTTTAAGCCAATGATGGATAATTAACATTTTAATAAAGTTTATATAATTATAAGTTTGCTATTTTGAAAAATAATTTAGCAATAGACAATTTGGAAATTATTTCTAAGTTAATCAAGAACCTCGTACTAGCTCTCGGCAAACTAAATCTTTAACAAGACCGTTGTCCTTCGTTTTGCGCCGTCCCCCGGAAAAGCAAACACCGCAGAGAGTTCCTAACGAGGTCCAATTCAATTGTCCCCACAAAATATGACCACAACTTCCAGTGTAAACAATAAACAACAGCACTGCAACACATAATTTCATCCCCAAGAAAGACATAAAATGACAACATCTAAATCAATTTCAGCACAATTACACTCTCTCTCTCTCTCTCTATATATATATACTTTTGTTTTTTTTTTCGGATTTGCGTCTGATTGTGAATTAACCAATTATTGCAACTGTCAGTTACAAATCCAACCTGTAAACTTAGCATGAATCACAGTTTCCCAGGACGGCGGCGCGGCGACGGCGTTCAGCTGTCGAGAGTCGCCAGATAAACGTTAATCTAATATGCCACCATCACAATAACTAATAACTCAACATGTTTCAGCATGTTATTAGTTATTGTTCGAATGCGTGCCGGCGCTGCGCTCCGTCGGCGACGGCGATGGTGTGGCGGCGCCGACTGTCGAAACAATGTAATTTATCGACAGTTAAACTACCTATTGCCGAAATTATGTTGAGCGCGTCTACCAGTTGCTGCCACCGCACTCTCTGCCTAGTTTTGGTCTGCATGTCCTGCAAGTGTGGTTGAACCGAAACAAAGTTTATGCAATTTGCGGATGCAAACTAATTGATTTACAGGGGTGTTTATAAACCCGATCAATTACAGATGTAGCTGTAGAGAAATTAACATAACTTGAACGGTTTTGTGTTGATAGTTTATGTCTTTAAGCCAGGACAAATTAAGGGTGAATTTAATGTTGATCGAAAAATATACTCACAACTACGAAAATTGTAATTAATCAATCTATCTGAGATCTATCTGAGAATAAATAGATAGAAAATTATGACGATATAATGAAATTTCGTCAAGGAGTAAGTATTAAAAAATTTTCAAAATCTGAAAATCTAAATATCTCGGAAACTATAAGAGCTATAAAGCCTATATTTTCAGAAAACACTCAGAAACCATCTGAGATA